>PVKZ01004719.1:0-72303 GCA_004027375.1 Macroglossus sobrinus | reverse complement strand
GAGAGAGACCCTACAGAGAGCTCCCTGGTGCCTCCTGACATGTGGGGGTGCAATGACCCTCACCCCATCAAGCTGTCATCCTGGACTTGTACTCCCCGCCTTTGAAGCCATGAGAAACGGGTCTGTGTGGTTGGTCAGACTCCCCGTCTGAGCCATTTTGTCACATGGCAGCCTGAACTAAGAATCTCGGAGTTAAATATCTTCATCCCGACAGATTATAAATTACTCAAGAATTTTCTAGGCTACTTGTTATTAGGCCACTTCACACTAGATTTTCTAGTTCTCACTGGTTATTTTTGACAACCATTTTTTTCTGTAATTGCCAAATATAAGCAACATTATAATTCTTGGTGATTGAATCTCACCCTAGAAGCCACATATAAAAGGCATTTTATGACATAAAAAAATCAGGCCTTTAACACCTGCCCACCCTGCCCTTCCTCGTTATTACACATATTTATACCTATTTGTACATGATCCATTCGGACAAACCTTGATATTCTGACTCCACTTCAAAAAATCTTGATAAACCACCTTCTTCCTTCAGATTTGCTTTGTCTAAGGGCTGTGATGGCAGCAGATGAATAAGTGAAGGTAACTACTGACCTGATTCTGTGATGCCTTTTCAACACCATGACTCCTTACACTGCATGATCGCTGTTGCTCACTGAAATTTTACCACCTTCTTCAATAGGCAGCTTTAACTCACGTGGAATTTTCATGTTTTATTCTCCATACATTTCTGTCCGTTGTGATAACCCCTTAAGTTCTCTTCTCTGCCTTTGGCTGTAGAAGAGAAACCCAGGCCTTCCTCTCCTCTGATTTAGAACTGACTAAGCCTTGAACAGATTTATTAGACATCTCATACACACCCCAGATTCAATCTCGTTCGTTGACAGGTCATATCTTAAGACTGAAATAGGCAACACTCAGGCAATAGGCACCTTAACAGATTTCAATTCATCCCTAGAATATGAACCCCAGCCAGAGCAAAATTTGTTCACGTGGCAAACCTATCTTTGTCGCCACGGACTGCCAATTGAGAAGAAAGGAACAATACACACAGATAACGAGTACACCTTTGGAGCAGTCTATGATTTGAAATGCTGTGGGAGGGGGAAAGAGTTTTAAGCCTTAGCAGGAAAAAAAATTAAATGGTCAACATATTAAAGAACTGTTCAATATTCTAATATCTTTAAAGATGGCGACTCTTAGGAAAGCCCATTTGAGAAGCAATAACATGGAGGCAGGAGGAAGTGTTCAGACTTTGTCATCCTTCCGGTAGGCAACTCCTAATAAGACCCTGAATCCATAATCCTCCAGGAGTCAGACTTTTTGGAGAGGTTCAAAGATGCTATGAAAAGAATACTGTCAATTAAAATATCGAAATTATCTAAAAATAAATAAAACAATGTTTGAACACTTTTAATAATACTGACTTTGGAATCTGAAGAGTTATGAGAACTGATCTGGCTTTTCAGTGCATGAGAACAATCTCTGAAACTTTTGTGATAAAGTTCTCCTGAAATAATCCAGCAAAGCAAGGATAACTGGTCGGTTATTATCTGCATTGATGAGGGTATTTTACAGGTTGTAAGGGTGTCTCTGTTCCTGTGATATTGTGAGTTATAGTGAGGAATATATATTTGTTCTTTATCCTGCTCTCTCTGTCACGGAGCTTCTAAAACCCTTGGGCAGGAACCTGAACATCTAGAACTATCTATAACATCTCGTATAAGCAAGGGAGACCTGAGTTCACCGAAAGAATAGTCAAAAACCATTTCTAGCAACGAGACTCTGTAACCAGACTTTTGCAAAGCAAGACTACTCAGAAATCGGCAGAAAACAGCTCCTATGTATTTAATATGTGGCTTATGTTTACAGACCTTACACATGATGCTTACGATGTAGAGGAATCTTCTGATTTCTACCCCAAATAACTGTTCACATACTTGATGTTTCTACTTTATAATCTCCTATGTGACACTTGACATCACTGAGTCATACCGTAATTATTTAAAAACAAAAAATTATTTAAAAACAAATAAAAACCTTAGCAACTCCACGGAGTTATTGTGACCGGGAGAGGTTACTGGGAAGCCCCAGCGACCCCTGGATTCACAAATACCAGGAAAACCTATGGGGTCTTTTATCTTTTTAAATTTGACACCTGTCTTCAAAATAGCCCTCCATACCACTCAGGGTGCATTTCATCTGACCCTTTTTCTCTTCGGGGACAGGGAATCACTGGAGAAATGGATTCAAGAAAGACAAAAGCTGAGCCTCAATTTTGAGCCATAAACTTAACCTTTCAAGGGGATTTTTAGCAGACATTTTGCTGTCTTTCAGCTGCTAGATATCGCAGGTTCCAAGAGCCATGAGACAGGTCCCCACAGAAAATGTCCATAAGGCCATAAAAGCCTCAGCAGAGAAATTCAAAAAATAGTGTAGCCATCGGTCCAAAATAAAGATACCTTAGACATTCTCAAGGTGAAGCTTGTTCTTTTTTATGGGAAGACTGTTGTACTTACATCTGCAGCGGCCTCTCCCAGATCTTTACTATTTCTAGAAGCATCGAGGAAACGAAGCGAGACATCATCGAGTTATATGATTAGCGTAACACGCCTGCGTCTATCCTCGGAGCCTTTTGCATTGGCCGGGGCTGCAAACAGGTGCATTGTGTTACCGCCCGGAACACTGCGGGCAGCTGTAACGCAGTGGTGAGTTTGCGTGCATCAGAAACGCAGTGAAAAGGATTAAACACGCACCCCGGTGGGGGCAGTGCCACGCATGGAGCCTGCAGGCCCCACAGCCGCCCCGGTGAGTCGGTGAGCCAGTGTGAGCGAGTGTGAAGGCCGAGACTGTGTGATTTTGGTTCTCACGTGCTGGAGCAGTGCCAGACAAAGTAACTGTGGCATTATTCATAAAGCAAGAGGCTGTTTGACAGGGGTCCATCGGCCCTGTCCAGCACAGAGAATTCTCTCTGCCATCGAATCGATAAGTGTAATATATCTAGACCTTAACTTGCAATCCATTGAATGGAAATGTGGAGAAATAGGCTATCTGATAGCGAAGTTTAATAAACAAAGCATTTGTTTCACTTGATCAGTTAGATATTTAAAAACTACTTAATAAAGAGCTCTGTCCTAGGAACTTTAGAAATTGTTATAAGTAAATTAAATGCTATTAAATATCTATACTCCCAACGATAGGAAAATAAATAAAAAAGACCAATTCATTTAGAAACGGGTTGCGGGGTGGGGTGGGAGAAGCATGAAGAGAGACACACACAGATGGCACATTAGCTAATGGAGTGTGTTTCATAATCATTAGCTATTAGGGAATTCCAAATTAAACCCACAAGATATCACAGCATATCTTACCAAATGGCTTCCATAGAAAATATTTTGGTAAAAGCACCAGAATCGTGGCCGAGATGCCGAGAAATTGAGCCACTTCTGAAGTTGTGGGGATGTAAAATGACCCAGACACGCTAAAAAAGCATGGGGCCATTTCTCCCAAAGGAACACTCGACCCAAGATGTGACCCAGACATGGCCCCCTTGGACATTTATGAAGTGAAACGGAAGCTTAGATGCGTGCAAAAGCCCTGTGCGCAGCTCCACCCCACGCCAGATGAATGCTGGCTCTCTCACAAGAATGATACTGAGTGAGAGAAAATACAGTCTCAAAAATGGTACTGTGTCGTTTCATCTATATGATGGTCTTAAAATGATAGAAGTTCAGACATGGAGAACAGACCCCTGGTCCCCAGGCGGCAGGAGAGGAGGGGAAATCAGATGGCCGTGTCTACAAGGGGGTGGCACAGGAGACCCTTTAGGTGGTAGATTCTGTATCTTGGCTGCGATGATGCTCAAAAGAACCTGCATGTTTGATAAAACTGCACACACGTGACTGTTTATAAAACTGGTAAGATCTCAGCAAGGCAGGCGTGGTGTGTCGATATCAGCTCACCGGCTGTGACGTCGCGTTAGAGTGTGCAAGGTGTGACCACTAGAACAACCAGGCGCGATGGCATGGGACCTCTCTGCATCATGTGTAACAGCAGCCTGCGAATACACGATGATTTCAAAGTGAACACTAAGACGTAAGAAAATGTTTATAGAAATCCCCGGGAACGCCTTTTTTGATGGACTCCCGTGTGAATTGCGACGTCCTGGGTTGAGAAAGCACTTTATAGAGGACAGGGCTGCAGACTGCAGAGCAGAACTTTCTGGGGCTCTGCTCAGTAATACATGGGCGACCGTTATGGTTTTTCTTCTATGTTTAGCTCATTCTTTCAACTCATTCATATAACTGATGAGTCCCCGGCAACTCACAACCGTACAAACAAAAATGAGACATTCAAAGCTCCGTGAACATCTAAACCATGAAAAGACCAAAGAGCAGAAAGCTACATAAAATCAGACTTTTTATTATCATTAAACTTAATACTCAAAGGTAATCTGGTAACAATTACCACGTGCTGTCTTGTTCAGATTTGTTTGTTTGTTTGTTTCCTGTTTGACACTCTGCAAACATTATAGTTCTACACACTAGTATCTTACGATGTGGGTTCTCAGATCGGATGGCAGTTGTGACATCTTCCTCAAAAACAGGAGACAGTTTCCTTGAATTGCATAGAAGGATTCTGGACAGTTTTAAGAGTCACTTCCTGATTAAATAGGTATTGTATCTTCTCATTCATTATAATTCAGAAACCACAAATGAAAAATCTTAATTAAAAAAAATGAGTCTCTCTCTTTGGATTGAAAGCACATATAATAAAAAATTGCAAATCCTAAATAATATTCGTTTTGGAAAATGACTGAGTGACTTTATTCTTGTATCATTTTTTTCTAATGCCACGATATAATAACTAGACATTTACAATGAATAATCATTATTTATCTGAAAAACCTTCTACCTCCACGAGCAAATAACGAAGCTAATGAAGAATGCTGATTCTCAAACTTTAGAGCATATCAGAGTCACGAAGTTAGCTTTCAAAATTCCTCAGGCCTTTTCACATCCAAGACCAATTAAATTTGATTTTCTCGGGGTGAAATCAGACTTCAATATTTTTCAACCCCGTAAGGTGACCCGAATGTGCAGGAATGTTTTGAAAGCACTGCCATAGAGAACACCATTTTCAGAAGAGGTTTTTCACTCCAGAGGAGCCATAAATCAGCTTCTTATTCAAATTAATGAGGAAGGAGACGGAGATGCCAATTTCTCCTCATTTAAATACAAAGGAATGATATCATCCTGGAAATTCAAGAGAAGAGTTTGGCCAGGAGTGACCAGTAATTGAAAAATTCAATAAAGCATTAAGTGTAATTAATTTCAAAGTTGAAGAGTTGGAGGCTTTAGATCGGGGGGTGTTGCATGCGCCCGAGGATGATATAATTCACTGTTCGTGCCTTTGGCCTCAGGATGTGTGACCTGACTACATCAATAGAAATCGGGCACTGTTTTTAATTATTACAAACCTGCTCATTTTTTGCCTTCTTATTGCTGCTCTACAGTGCAACAAAAAAAGGATCTGTAAATTTAGATATTTTTCACTCGCGATATTTATGGAATGGGAAAACTAATTGTTCTACTGAAGAATAAGACCAATGCATGTTTGCAGCCAGTGATAACAAACAAACAAATAAACATGATCCTCCTAGGTTTATTTTTATACCAACTTGAAATATAACTCTATTGTTTTGTCTACTTTTGCTGCTAAAGCTTTTCCTCCATGTGTGTTTGTTTAGAAAGCCTGTTTATTATGGCTTGGAACCCACATAAAAAAAAGTGTATGCATATTTGATTTTTAAAAAAAGGAACGGCCATCCAGTTTAAAAAAATGGTCCACTACTGCTGGCCCCTTGTCCCCAGCGATAATCAGTTTCCTAAAATCTGTAATAATGATTCCCTTGATTTTATATTACTTCTGTACTTCTAGATGTATTGGTTGGTTTTGCCTGCTTTCAAATTGTGTATAAATGAAATTATAACATACGTATTATTCTGCGGCTGGTATCTTCTAGCTACAGTTGTATTTATGATATTTATTCGTTGATGCTTTTAACGGTTATTCATCAATTTCCACTCTTGTTTAGTGTTTCGTTGCACAAACAGAGCAAACTTTATTACTCAGTGTTTATCATTAATAAACATTTATTTCCATTGTTTTTGCCATTGTGAAAAATCATCCATCATACTTAGTAGTCAGACACGCAGAAAAAATTAGAGAGAGATCATAAACCTAAAGGTGAAATATAAAAATATTCTTCTAGAAAAAGATGGAGGGCAATGTCTTTGTAACCTAGAGACAGAAAAACATTTATTAAACAGGACATAAAAGCCATAAACTATGAAATGTATCGAAGATAAATTAACCAAAAGAATGAGAGCTGATGATTAAAAACTCGGGAAAAATTGATAAATCTAAGTACATTAAAATTAATCATATTTGTCAAAGTGCCCTACAGACGTCCCCAAAGACTTCTCATTTGGGCCAAAATTGAATAACAAGGACAAGACTGACCCGTCTTCCTAAATGAAAAAAAAAAAATCTGTAATACTGA
This sequence comes from Macroglossus sobrinus, assembly GCA_004027375.1. NCBI lineage: Eukaryota > Metazoa > Chordata > Mammalia > Chiroptera > Pteropodidae > Macroglossus > Macroglossus sobrinus. Next base: position 65,726 of record PVKZ01004719.1, on the reverse strand, counting down.
AGATATTATTCTATATCTTGATATAGACGAAGAAGATAGATCGATGATAAATAGAGGTATGTATTTATGCCCCCAGCAGAGATAAGTTTTATCCACTGTGTAAATGACTGCTGAAAGCCTCGGAAAATAAAAGTCTTCTTAACTTCTCACCATTAAATGCCACTTACTGTAGTATTTAAAGGAATAATAAAGGTGTGTTTTCTGCTCACAATACTTCTGACACCAAGTGTGCGTGTGTCGTCCTTGTACCCAGCCGAGTCTCCAATTCCCCGAGCACCAGTGGGTGCCCTCCCATTCATGTCTGACGCCAAGGGCCCAGGTTTAGGGCAGAGGCACAGGCTGAGGTCAGTCCTCAGTTCTTCATGTAGTGAATGAAAAGAATAATCACACGCACTGTAAGTATTAACACTCGCCTTTCCAAGTCTCAGCAGTGTGGGTGTCGAAAAGTCTCACGTTGGCAACATCTCTCCCAATTTCGTAAACCAGAGTCACGTGCTTTCAAAGTGCAGACCCCTAAAAATCCTCATTTTTGACTGTTCTTTCTTAGAACGTACAGAGATGCATCAGATGAGCTGTTAAACTTCCGCTGGAATTATTTCACTCTTATCTCTTATCTTCAGTGTCACTCGTCCTTCAGACAACCCGGTGACTGTCTACCCTCTTCCACCTAGTGACTCATGTGTCACTTCCAAACTTTGCAGCAAAGGCTGATTTATCAGTGCTCCCCAGGAAATGAAAAAATTCCCCCAGGGGAAACCGGGGCACCGTGTTCCCTGAGGTCCCGCTATGCTGACACCATGTGACTTTCCAAACAGAAACGGGAGACGTTGTCCGTTTCCCTGTACGACCTCTGGGTCCCCGGAGGCTTTATGTGAACGCAGCGTTAGGCCTTCCTGGGACGAGTCCTCCGTCCCGGGCTGGCCTGAGCTCAGGCCGGTGAGACGCCCATGTCCCCTCGCCACCCCGCTCCCATCTCTGTCAAGACACTAATTCACACAAAACCAAACAGGACAAAAACAAATGCTCTCCAGTTAATAAACCGAATTGAAAAATCTTTTGCCTGGGCCCCTGTCATGGTTAACACGAGTCTAACGCTCGCCTTAGGCTACTGCATCTATGAATCTCCTAACTAAAGCCTGTCACCAAGGGACTAACCTCGTGAGGGGATGCAACCAACATTTGTTGGCCCTTCATGTCATAAATATTACTCGGGATTTTGGGACACAGATTCAAAATATGAAAGCCAGAGAAATACTTTTTTTAAAATCTAGGAATTGCAGATTAATTATTTAGGAAAAGGTAGATGGAATTTCAAGTAGCTTTGTCCAAATACACCATAGCAGCGGGGATTTCCAATTTCTATTCAATCATCCCCACCCTTCAGGCGTCGATTAAAACCATTTTAATCTGTTTTAACTTCAATGCTGTTCTCCCGTTTATTTACAGCAATTCAACTATCGCAAGCTCATTGGAAAGCAACCATTTTTTTTATCAAAAATTCCATCAGATTGAGAGAGAACAGGATGATGCTAAACCATCAGGGATAAGGTCAGTCTGTGGGGACATGCTTTTTCGGGGACAGCGCCGTGGCTGGGCTCCCGGTAAGAACTCATTAGCTTCACACAGAGAGAACCCTGGCCCTGAGTCGTAGACCCAGCCACTGGCATCAGCTCGCCTTCTGACACGCGTCTGTCAGGGGACGGGGACGCGGTCTGGGCGAGGTCAGTTCATTCCCAAGCACGACAGGAGAGCAATTTGCTGCAGCTGATCTGCTGCTAGCAGTGGCGCTTGTCACATGCGTATCTAAAAGGCAGAACTGCGGGTCCCTAACTTTTCTCCACCAGAAAAGACCAGAAGTGGATTCATTTGTCTTTATAGACAAAAGGTTTTGCTGCTTTTGATGAGGATGCAAGTGACATGTTAGAGTTAAATGATTTGCCTCTAATCACCGGTTTCTAGAAATATTTATCCTGATTGTTAGAATAACAGGCAATACAGGCTGTTGGAAACAGCTTAGTGACCTCAAGTTAAAAGAACAAAAGGGAGATGGATAGCTACGGAAAAAGAACCTAAAAATGCCTCCGGCCAAGTGATGGGCACATGCGTGCAGCTGTTGACGAGCTTACGTCATAGCCCAACGCTTCGGATCCAAAGAACCGGACCCAGCTCTCTACGCTTCTGCACCGTCTGCAAGATCCAGAGTCCACGTGATTCCCGCGGGGAGCATGCGCTGGCCGTGACCTGGGCAGGGCGGACGTCACAGAGGTGCGAGGTCAGGGCTGAGCTCACACTCAGCCCCCTGTGTCCATGTCTGTCTGGTCGCGTGGGTCGGTGACCGCTAGCTCAGCTCAGAGGGTAGTTTCCAGAGTTTTCCCTGCTCCAGCTCCTTCCATCGCTGGTTCCCCGCAAGGCTAAGTATCTTTCCCTTTGGGTGGCACCCCATCTGTGAAAGCTGGGGCCAACATCTCCTCATCTTCATATTCACATGAGCTCGATATGCAAATGAAGGACAGGGCGTGGGTGTGGCGCCTGGCGCACCTGGTCACAGTGGTCCCAGCTCCTCCTCCTCATGCTGCTCCGCGGTCACTGGGCATGCGTGAGATTATGGATGCGAACAAATAAAATGCAGCTGGCATGAGCCAAAGCGCAAGGAGTCGTTATGTAAGGGAGGCACGTAAGTCAGGGGAGAAGGGCGAGGTGGCCCCCGCCTGCAGGGCCCATGGCTCCCGGCCGTCTTGTCACCGCTTTTCACCCATCCTCACGGCCGGCAACCTGTATTCTCCCACTTGAGAATTCTCCATCACGCTGGGAAAAAAAAAAATGGCCATGTGTATGTGCCATGCTTCACACTAAATGACTTCTCTGATGGACAGACGTGAAGAGACACTTGTCCTCTCTGAAAGAAGGTGGCACCATCACGGAGAGAGGGGCCAAAGGTACAGTTTTTCATGGGGGAGGGGGGTGGGCATGAGAGAGAGTAATGTTACCAAAAGAAGGGGTGAGGCTGGCTCAGAGCTTACCGGGCCGGCCCGTGTACAGGTGTTTTTCCCGCAGCGGCAGGTGGAAGGTGTGAGTGGGGGTCGCTAACAGGGAGAGGCCCGGGCTCCACACAGCTGACGGGTTGGGTTGGTCTGTTTTAAAACGTGGGGCTCACAGGATTATCCACAACCACATCATCAGTCCGGAAATAGTTCGCGCATTCATGGTGAATAAAGTTACTTTCTGTTCATCGCATCAACCGTGGTACACTGGGGGAAGGTGAGTCAGAGCGTCTGTTCTGTGACTCACATTATAAAACACTTCATCATGCCTGCTAAAGAGCGCTCGCCACACACAGCGATCGAATAGAGAAAGCGTAAATTCAAAAAATACGTGAAAATAAGTCAAAGGGGAAAACCTTAATATGCAACGTTCACCGTGATCGCCAAGATAATTCGCATGGGTTTCTTTTATTTTTCTTACTCTCATTTATATTGTTGATGTCTCTCCTTCCACCTGAGTCATTTCTAAACTTCTGTCTTTCCGTTCATTAATTCTTTCACCATCTGGTCTGTCGTATTTAGTCGAGATCTAATTTATAATGAATTCGAACATTTTAATATAACCGTTCTGAGATTTTCCAAATTTTTCAAGCTTGCTACTTATTACACAACCCTACGTTTGCACAAAAGTTTGTGAACTAAGCCTTTCCTTTGTTTTCACTCAATTCTGAGAGCCAATCTGTGTTCAGCACCTTCTCTGGACTCCCGCTTCGCTCTTTTCATTTGAAAAATATCATTTAAAACATGTTTTAAAAAGAGCAACCACCACACTAACCACTGAACGTGTTATCAGTAAATCGTGATCTGTGTATATACCTCACTGGATGATTCAAGCAATAAGTGGTAGTCAGGAAATTCTCGTTGGTCTCTTGCTAGCACGAAAATTCATGGTTGTCTAATAGTAATTTGAAAGAATACATGCAGATATGACAATTCTTTCCAAGCTAGGTTATAGATTGAGTGCATTTCCAATTAAAAGCCTAATGGGATACTTTATAAGACCTGACAGAATGATTCTAAAGTTCATTAATAAAATAAATGAATAAGACTATTCAATATATTCCGAAATAAAAAGAATAGTCATAAAGGAGTAAAGACCTTATCAGATATTAAAACCTAACATATATCAAGAATAATTAAACTTACACTGAAGGAACATAAAACTCAGAGAAAAATATTAAATTAATATAAAATATAAACCAAGGATAGTATGTTTTAAAAACATTGAAGGAATCTCAAACTGAGCAAAAACTTCAAAAAGGACACGATATCCAGGGATTGTTCTTTAAATGACTGGGTAGCAAAAAGGAATATTAAAAAACAATACAGAAATACAATACCACACAGTATGTAAAAATACAGAAATACAATACAATACGGTATGTAAAAATTCACCTCCTCCTTCTGAAATTATAGAGTTTATTTGATTACTTTTAGAAGACTAGCTATGGATGTGGTCCCCAAAAGACAGTCAACTATGAACTATAACCAGACCTGACATTACTCTATCATCTGTCTGTCTGTCTGTCTACTATCTATGTATCTATGTATCATGTATCTATGTATCTATGTATCTATCTATCTATCATCTATCTAGTGAAGCAGTCAAAACAATCACTTAAAGCTACAAAACAGTGAGAACAGTGAGATGCGAGACCACTAGTGGCATCTCTGTGACAACAGCATGTAGCAGGGGACCTCTTCATTCTCCTTCCCGGGATTCACATCCAGATCATGTAGGTCCCACCACTGCATCTTCTTCTGACGCTGGGCTGCTAGTCGTCCGGGGAACACCTGTGTCCCTGACCAGACTTGAGGCAAGTGCCTCCTGGTCCTGTTTCATGTGTTATGTCCATCAAGGGACACTTAGGTCCCCCGTGTCTAAGACAAGTGAGTAACTAACCACAGTTACTGGGCGTAGCCTGCACACCCCTGGACTCCAGGCATTTCTCTTACTTTGCGCATCTGTATTAAATTTTCTCCGAGTCATTTCAGCGTGAACGATACTAACTCGCACTTGGATTGCATGTGAGTCATAAACCGAAGGGTCTCGGGGGACAGCAAAAGGGATGGACAGGTGGACGACGTGGAGAAAAATCCAGGTCTCATCAGAAAGAATGAAAACACTCACGGAGGGTACAGGCATACAGACTATTTTAATCCATCGCTCACAAGTTTGTTTCGGCAACTTGGTCAGAGAAATGTATTTGGGATAATAATTCCCATTAAAAAGAGAATATAGAAGGTTCCATCTTTTAAATATGAAGCCAGCAACGTGGGGATCATACAGGTGGACACCGTAAGCAAAACTGCAGGGAGGTAAGCAGCAATGTCTGGACAGAGAGGGACCTCACAGGGGGGCTTCTGACCGTGGCAAGGGACCCGCTGAGTCAGCTGATGTGCTTGGTGGTAATTTCCAGTCATTTAAAGGTCTATACATAAAATTACATACTTGAATTCTCAAATGGCTGAAAATGGAGTCTCAATTCTTATTCTTTTCTGCTGTTGTATAATTTTGACATGTTACATGACACATCTTTTAAAATATTCCACAGGGATAATGAAATGATCTTTTTAATGTATGCAAAATTTAAATCATGGGGATCATCAAACCTAAAATGAATTAATATACTACAAAGTACCAAAAATGTTCTTCGTACAGTATATATTAACATTATTTCTGAAGGAAATGATATTAGCATATTAGTTTTAACATACATTAATTATATTAATGTCTTTTAAACTATATACAATATTTAATTAATAATTTTCTAAAGAAATTGTACATTTTTATATTTTTACCTTTGTGTGCAGGCGTGCACTCATTCGAGGCAGCCTAGATTGGATGGGAGAAAAACATGGTGACACAGAGGAAAAGCCACAGAAAGAATTTTTGCCACTCAGAAATAAACGTGTAAACATAAAAAGCCTGTTTTACTACTAAAAGAATCTAAAATCTGAGTTTTTTTTAAAAAAAACAACAAAAACATAGAACTAAAAAAAAAATTATAGTGACTCATTTAGTCACAAATATATCTGTAGCCACGCTATACCTTTCTACGGTTCATTAATGGAATTTAGAAAGATAATAATCCTCACTCATTTAGCTTAGTACAGCCATATCGTAATAAACGAGAGGCAGCCCATACATAGCATTAAACCCTGTCCTTCCACAACGTTTAAATGGAGTGCCATCTCCCTGGGACACGATCGTCACATGAACCTATATAAATAAGACACTTACCTTGGATTTTATAGACAGTAACACGTGATCTTTATATTCCCGGCACAGAGTCGCACCGCGTGGCTGAATCACAACCAGCAGAGAGAGGACAGCAGCTGGCTCACGGCGACAAGGCGAGGCCACGCCACGACGGGCGTCATCATGTCATGTGACAGCCTGCAGGCGTGGCCCGGAAGCCTCACCAATGCTAACACATGTTACAACATGGTCTTTCCCAAAACGCCAGTAACAGCACTTCCAAAAGGATCTGGGGACCCACAGCAGCTCTGTGTGCTGATTTATTATTATTATTATTTCTACAAGATTCATTTCAATGCGCTTTCTAAACAGTCGTGGTGAGGACAGTTGATGAACATGCTTTCGCATAATCTGCGTATCGTCCAGTATCCAGGAAAATACCAAATACGAGCTTTACTGCTGAAATAAAGTCATCTTGGGTCTTTCACGGCGATTGCATTTTGGGGGAGACATGTGGGTTGATGATCTCATCCCCTCAGAAAAACATTTAACTCGTAATATAAATTTTGATATAACAGAAAGCGTATTCAGAGGACTGTTGAGAATACTTATAATCAAATTAGTATTTCGATATAACAGATAAGACACCTTTTAAGACGAAAAGAAATATAACCTTCCAAGTCTTTTATAGTAAGGCATACAGTAGTGTCCTGTTTCTAAAATACATAGATATTTTTATTTTATTTTATTTTTTTAGATTATAAAGAGAAAACGAAGCTCAGTTTATTTGCTCAGATTTGTTTCTTTTCTTGGGGAGAATTTATGATACTTGAAAGGATCGATATTCCTTGCAACAAAAACACTATATTTATCCAGAGAACAGGAACAGAAAGAAACAATAAATAAGAAATGTCAACCCTCCTCTCCTGTAGGGACCTCAGGCGGGACTCGCCCTAGGCAAGATCGTAAGGCCACCAAGCCCTTTGCTTCGTGACTCTGAGCTTTCTGTTGAGACTGGCTTTTGCTTATTGCTTGCCCTTTCACTGGCCCCGCGCCCCCAGACCCGACTCTCAGGGGCCAGCGGTGGAGAGGGCTCTCTATCCAGAGTGATGCTTTCTCGTCCAGATGCCCTTTCTTTTGGTCTCTACCCTGCACTGCTGCCCAGTGTTCTGCTATGTGACAATACTTTGGAAAAACCGTGACAAAGTGCCTGTCTACAGATGACTCATGAATAGTTGAAGCAATCTCTTCTGGGGAGAGGGGGTTGCATTTGGCGGAAAAATACTAAGGCACCGTGGAGCCCTAAGAAGTAATGAACAGTTGATGACTTTAAAGGTCGTTTAAAAAGGAAATCGTAGAAAGAATTGCTGTAAATCACAGAGGACCTCGTCTGACAGAGGTGAGGTAGACGGACTCCGTAAAGCCCCCTCGTAGGGGGAAGCCAGAGTCTGCTCCTTCTTAGCCTCTTAGCTAAATTCCGTATACAATGTGACATTTCTGGGCGATTCCCTGGGCTTCCTTTAATCTTGAGAGGTCCGCGGACAGATTTTAGTATCTGTCCCCTCATCAGTGCTCAAGTAAATTCCAGAAACTAAATTTAATAGAGTTAAGCTCGTTTCTTCACTGCAGGAATGTTTAGATGGCTCAGAAGAGCAAAGCTCTGTGCAAAGGAAACATGTTATGAGAAAGCTTCCAAGTCTGTTTACAAGGACACTCGTGAGTGTGCGTGCGTGTGTCTCTGTGTGTACACATAGCACACGTATATGATGCTGGACATCCAGACTTCAGAACGATGAGAAATGCATTTTCTGTTTAGCCGCGTGGTCCACGTGGTCCCCACGTGGCAGCCTGAGCCGACTAACTCAGCATCGCAAGGTAGCCCAGGGTCAACGGTGGCCAGGTGATGAAGGCAAGAGCTGCCAAGTCACCTTGCAAAGACACATGGGCCATTTGCGACGGTTTTTTAGAACAAAGTATCAGAAGATTAAGATAATTCTGTGATTTCTGCTTTGTAGAGGATGTGCCTGACACTAAGCTTCTAAGGGCCAAAGCATCTGTTTCAGTAGCATCTGTGTCAGATAAACAGATTGCCATCTGTGTGTCACAGCTCCTAGCCGAACAGTTAGGTAAGGTGCCAGGCCACCCGCTCCCATGGAGGTCCCTTCTAGACAGGCAGGGTGACCTAGATAACTGACTGCTGGAGTGACCCGACTTTTTCCTTTCTGCCTCTATGTTTTAAATTCTCTAGTAAAGGGTAAACCCTTGTGACAACATGGACAGACCTAGCGGGCATGACGCGGACTTAAATAAGTCAGACGGAGAAAGACAAATACCACATGATCTCACTTATGTGTGGCTTCTAAAGAACAGAATAAATCAACACACGAAACGGAAACAGACTCATGGATACAGAGAACAAACTGATGGCTGCAGGATTGGGTCGGGGGGAATGATGGGGGAAATGGGGGATGGATGGAAAGGAGGACGGGATTGAGAAGTATAAATCGGCAGTTAACAGCGACCAACTCTGGCCGGTGGGATGAGCAGCCATGTTCGTCTTCTTCCTTGAGTGTTTATTCTCACAGCGGGTGTGAAACTGTTGACAAGTCAAATGTGAACCTTTAAATTCCATTTTTCTAAGACTGAGTGTATCTGTATCTTGGATTCCCGTTTCTCCAGAGCCGGCGCCCTCCGACCCCTCCTCCGAACACGGGATCCGGTCCAGTCTGTTAAGCACCACTGAAGGCGCCCGAAGCTCCTTCTCTGACGTGAAGGTCGACACAACCTCTGACGGTCTTGGCGACATGCCCATGACCTGCCTTCGGCTTGTCACCCACCTGCCCAACCCTTCCAGACGCGGTGTCCTCACCGGCACCTGAGCTAGCCTGACCCGTGGGGCAGAATGAACCCCGAATCTCGTGGTCCTCTCTGCGCGGACCATGGTCAGCTGTCCACCTCTGAGCAGGGGCCCGCCCTGGCCGCCACCTCACCCCGGAGGAGAAAGCAGAAACCCGTCCATGGTGACACTCATCAGATGCCAGTCGTGTCTGTGTGGCTATTTCTTCTGCCCCTTCTTGGCCTGAAGTTTGTATTTAGTCACTGATGTCCCAGTTAGCGGCCCGAGCGTGTTCTCCATTACCCACCTGTGCTGTCTATGGAGGACGGGGCACCCCGAACGTGGAGGACGCGGGCTGGGAAGAGTTGTGAAGACAGTGCGCGTCCCGCCTGCCACCCGCCTCATGTCCCCAGAGGGCGGGACGACATGGGACCCTGACCCACGGCCCCGGAGTCCGCCTGAGCATCACTGGTGTTTGTACACGGTTCGGTACAAAGCCGGGGGTTGAGACACGGAAAGCGAGACTGAGCAAGGAACCGTGGGTGTCCCCAAGACACCAGCTGTCCCTCAGAGCGACCCTGTGACACTCTGGGACAGGGAAAAGGGATGTTTGGCAAGCGTTTGTTTGAAACACAAGGATCTGCTCTTTCTGGCTGTGTGCGGTTGGCTAGTCCCTACAGGTCAACAATTTTTCCATATTTTTTTTACTTACTAGTACTAAGTGCTTCTTTCTTCTTCCTGATGGTTTTCTCCTGAAGAAAACCCGGTGCGTGTCCACACTCACGGTGCAGCTCGGACCTAACCGAGTCTGCCCCCGAAATCCGGCCTGCGCTGCCTCCCGCACGAGCGGTCCTTAAATGCCATCATGGTCACGAACACCCCGGGCGGGGCTGTGAGGCGGCCCCGATGGACCCCATCACCGGGGGCGCCCCGCCTGTGGCGTCTCCCCGGCTGCCTCCCTCCCGGTGTCAGTGTCTTGATTCTTCGTTCTCCTCACATGCTGTCAGCAAGGAGATCCAGAAAAACCGACAGCCACCTTGGGTTCCGTCCCTCCAGACTCCTAAGTCCTGACACAACCAGACAGGTGTCCATGGTGACTCCCACAGAAGCTTCTAGAAGATGTCACCCACTTTTAAAGTGTTGAGTTCTGCCCTTGTCTCAAAGTCGTGATTAGAATGAAAAAAGACTTATAACCAAGAGACTTAAAATAATTCCTGTGGCCTTTCTCCAAAGACAAAGTAATGATGATAAGAATGTTGAACAACAGGTTTCAAGGTACCCGATGGGTCCCTCGCCCAGAGGACAAGTAGTGTCCGGCCGGGTCCACCCCCTACACCACACGCATGAGCCCTGGGGCGATGAGTCCAGCCTGTCCATTCCACTCAGAACAGCTTCTCTGGCTGAGCCCAGCAGCTAGATTAACCTATCCAACCGCGAAGAACCCTCTCCTTTGGAAGGGTCTTTGCGTGTCGCTTGCATTGTCTTCTCAAGTTTCTTCATTTGTCAAGAAGTCACTTCCATCCTTTCTTACCATGGAGTGGCTGAGGGTAACGCATTAATCACAATTTTCCCCCCCACTGGAACTTTAGAGATGCTTTTTGAGGGAGTTTGTTTGCTATTTCCAACAACAGATTGATTAATCAATTTTGTTCTCCTGGTGCGCGGTGATTTACGATTTGTTTTCGCAATGCATTTCGCGTTCTAGTTCTCATCAGCTAAATTATATTTTTGGATCCTAACAAAGCATTAAATTACATATTAAGAATAAAACAGCTCTCCCTGTTCATCATCGCATGATTCATGCTCACCATCATTTTGTTCTAAAAAAAAGGGGAGGACGGGAGAACGAAATGGAAAGAGCCAGTTCGTTCACCTCACTCGTGATTCCTCTCACTCAAGGCGCAGCAGATTCCGGTGTTTGAACCAAACATGGTGGCTGGCAAGTCCAAAAGCTGCCGGGCAGGCGCAGGCCTCCCACCAAGCTGGAAACACGGGAAAAGTTCGACTTCCATCTTCCAGTCTGATGGCCATCTGGAGACCGATTTCCTTCCCTCTCAGAAAAGGACCATCTTTTCTCTTCAAGGTGTCCATCGATGGGAAGAAGCTGACTCACATTATACAGACTCACCCACTTTCCCCAAAGTCTGCTGAGTAAAACGCTAATCGCAACTAAACCATCCCTTCACAATGCCATTAGAAGGTGCCCGGGATGTGGACACTTAAAAGCAACTTCTGAGATTGGGCTGGTCATCTACTGGATCGTATGTAATAAAAAAATAATGCATGATACAGCCGAATGTCATACGAGGCATAATCTCTGCGTGGAAGGATAGAAAGTGGGTGATTTATGCCACATGGTGGCCACATTTAATTCTAATGACTGCTGTGGTGGCATGAGGTGGAGTCCAACTGGCAGTCAAGGTGACAGTAGCTCCCGCGGCCGTGAGAACTCACTGCTGAGACAGAAGAACACACGTAGCGGAGAAGAACGTGAAACCCTGAGTGTGCACATAAGGAAGGTCGAGCCAAACTCGAAGGCGCCCCCGGTCACCTTGAAGAAGGCTCCAGTGTCCAAGGTGGCTTTGAGGGTGTCGCAGGCAGGTAAGGCTGAGGATCGTGCCCAAGAGCTGACTGTAAGGTGTTTTCCTTCACCCACAGGGCAGAGGCTGGGACCGGGCTGCAGTGCAGCAAGCTGGAAGCTGGCCGTGCGGGTGGTGCGGGCAGAGGAGGGGGAAGGGAAGAATGAGGCGTGGAATGTGGGGAGAAGCAAACGGAGGTGCAGGGCATCCCTGGGATGGAGACCCCTGTAGAAGGCGCCTCAGAAACTCTGCACTCGAGAGATGAAGGGAGGGAGCAGCTAGACGCCAGCGCCCGGCCTCTGGCCATGAGTTCGGCATCTCACTTGAAATTCCAGGTGGGCACCCACATGAGCACCGGGCACACCCGTCCCCACGGTGTCTGTACCCTGTGACACAGACGCCTCAGACAGAAAACAGCGCCTCTGGAGGCCACAGTGGGGGTTGAGCCATGACAGAGCACAGAACGTGGAGGCCAAGTGCGCGCACTGAACCGTCGGAGACAAATGGACAAGATGACCAAAACGATCCACTGGGATGCCATGTGAATAAGGTTTGGGGACAAGAGCGGTGTGTGCGGGCTGTCGGATGTATGGGGAAGGTGCAAAGAATGAATGCCCAGTACAATTTGAATTTCAGATAAATGACAGGCTTCTCCATGTAAGTCTATTTCATGCAACACGTGGCTAAAAACATTTGTGTTTGTCTGAAATTCCAGTTTAGCTGGGCAGCCTGTGTTTTATCTGGCAAATCTACAACCGGGGCAATGGCAAGAATGAGAACGCCTCTCGACATGAAAAGAATTGCTAAGCCGGTCGCGTGCTGCTCCCCTTCTGCTGACGTCCGCGGGTCAGCAGTGCAGCGCCGGTCCCTTCGTTCTGGGGAAGAACAAGGCCCAGCTGGACCGTGGCTCCGTCCTGTGGTCACTTTCTGAATCCCAGATCATTGAATCCCTGCCACAGTTCTGTGGTCCATGGAGTGAAGGCGATGGTGCTAAGGAGAATCGAGTGGATGCCCCTGAAACTAACACTGTGCGTGCACAAATATAAACCCCAAACGACATGGCATCCCTGGGGGCTTTTCAGACATGAGGACCTAAAATCCTGACCCCCACCACGGTCCCAAGTACCTGATTAGCCCCCGGGACTGCGAGATGAGTGCGGAGGGATGGCTGCGGAGCGTGGTGACTGCCTCTGGGAGGGATGCTCGCGGGAGCCATGTTTCTGAATGTGTTTCCTGGAGAAAATCAGCACGGCCTCTGACACCTGGCATACCTGTTGACCTGGCACACCTGTTGACTTGGCACACCTGTTGACCTAGCACACCTGTTGACCGGACACTCCCCAGGAAGGGGATTCAGAAGCAATTTGCAAGTGAAAGCACAGCCAAACGGCTTTCTTGTCCCTCTCCTGCTCGTTGTCGGGTGAGCTCCCGCTGGACCTCCATCGGCTGGACACCTGATACCGTGTCCTGCTGGTTCATTACGTGGACGACATCATGCCACCCTGACCCAGTACGCTGAACGTCCTTAGCGCTCAGATGCTGTCCTCAGCCTGCCAGCGGTGGGAGATACGGCCTGCGAGTTTCAGAGTCTGCCGAGGTTGGGGAAGGGTTGGATACGGATTCTAATTGGACGAGAGATGGGGTACCTTGCCATGCACTCTCCACGAGGCAGACAGGTGCACAACGCTCGGTGAGGTGACAGCCCGTCGGAGTGGGACGCGGAGCCCTGGAGAGCATCGCCCAGGGCCCGGCTCGCTCTGTGCATTGTCAAAAGATCGTTCTGGTCCTCGGCGGGTGGGGGTGGCGGGCACAGACTTTAGGGGAAGGGCAGAAACTGGGTTTTCCGAGATGAAAATGAGGATACCGATGACGCAGCTCGTGCCAGGATCCAGGCAAGGAACGCTGGTGGCCTGGAGCAAGCTGGTGGCAGCAAGAGCGATGAGAAGTCATTGGATAAAATCTGCACCCAGGACTTCGGGGACAGGGCAGTGTCAGCACTTTGCTAACCTAAGATACGCAAAACTAGATGAAACGATTATGGGTGCATACAGACGCAGGCTTTATCTGACACACAAATTACGCTAAGACCCTCTACGTAGGGCCGAGTGAGGTCGGTTTTGTCACTTGAAAACACACTGAATTGTACAAACGTATCTCATAAATAATCGCACCAAGTTTTCAAACCCCTACATGTTCTTTTCCTAATTCTGTCCATCATAAGAGCAAGAATTCCTTAGTAAAACATTCCCAAACTCCTCGTGTATGTATCCGGCTCGCCTTGTCCCTCTCCACTGATGCTGTCACCACCCCTCATTACCTATCCACAGAAAATTGCATTTGTCCGAAGCCTATTCATTTCATCATATAATTAATTAAGAAGCTAAGGACTCTCAGGCGTATTTTCGGCCTCTGTGACACTTCCTTTCTGAAGACACTGTCATTTACTCTCATTGTGATTAATGCTCTTTGAACTTTAGTTCTTTTGAATGTCAACACTCATCCTTAACCCACATTAAATTAATTTTTCAGGTGAGACTTCATCCAAAGGTTATTGCATCAATTATTGCTTGGAAACCTTTCCTTGACTTCTGGCATCTGAGATGCGTTTGGTTTTGACTGTCTTCTATAGAAGAGGTGACTTCGGCCAGAATCTTTCAAGATATTTTCCTTCGTCTTTGATTTTCTGAAGTTTAAACTATAACATACGTAAGTGTAGTTTTCAGTATTGTTCTTCCTTCTTGTTTTCTGAGTTCCCTGAATCTGTGGTTTTGAGTCTGAAGAGCATTTAGGGCAATTCCCAGTCACCATTGCTTGAAATACTGCTTCTGTCGCTTCCTCTTTTTCTTCTCCTTCGGGCGTTCCATGGTCCCCATTTTGTAGCTACCCCACAGTTCTTAGCTATTCTCTTTCCTGTTTACCCTCATCTTTCTTTCTCTTTGCTTGACATATTTGGAATTTCCTGCCGACGAGCTCGCCACCCTCAGCCGTTTTTCAGCCGCCTGAGGAATCAGTCGAAGGCACTGCTCACATCTGCTATCGTGTTCTCATCTCTGCTATTTATTTCTGGGTCTTAGAATTTTCGCATCTCTGCTTACATTTCCCATCTGTCCGTGCATGCTGTGTATTTTTTTTCCTTTAGAGAACTTAGCATATTCATCATAACTGTTTTATATTTTCGGCCTTATAACTCCAACATTGTTGCCAGAAGGGGTTCTGGTTCTGACACTTTTATCTCCAAATTGTACTTTCTGCCTTTTCGTGTGCTTTATAATTTTGTGTCCACAGACACACGTGAGGTTCCTGGGACTGCTCCCAGCAGCTGTTTCTGCTCTGGGTTCTGCTCCAGTACGCGACAGTGTCCCTGCCCTGTCTAATGTGAGGGGCTGTAGATTACCCTGTGACCTTACTTCCCCAAGGAATCTAAAAACAGTCGTTGGGCTTTAGTTCATTTCATTTCTTACTTGTTCTTAGGATGGAATGACAACTTCTGAGATCATTATATCCCATTCAAGCCTTAAAAACCCCTAGCATAGTAATCATAGATTTGTTTGTTTGTTTATTTTTAATGCTTCGTCTGATAATTCCAACGGCACCGATGTACCTGGTTCTGATATTTGTTTAGTCTCTTGGCACGGTACACTTTGCCTTTTCTCGATAGCCAGACGGTGATGCGCCAGGAATAAGGAACGGCAGCGGGTAGACCTTTACCGACGCAGAGGTCAGGTGTGGGGAGAAACAGCATTCAGTGTTTCTATGATGAGGCCTCAGAATTTGCTGAGCCTGTAACCGGAACTGTGAAATTCTCCAGTTGTTCTAGTGTTTTTCTTCTCCCTGTAGTGGGGCAGGATGGCTCAAAGAAGCTGGAGTCCGGTCCTTCCCCTCCCCTACGTGACTTAGGCACCGGTGAAACCCCAGCGAGTCAGGTTCTTATAAAATAGCTTCTCCTAAGGGGAGACTTGTTAAGAAAAGAATTCTCTGGAGTATTTCAAAATGACGTTTCCCTTGATGCGTCACCCCCTTGAAGGTGATTTGCGGTACTCTGAGCATTTTGGATATCGCATTATAAGGTCTGAGCAGAGTTCCGATCACTTCCGTTGGGCAGAGTGATTTATTTACCTGCTCCCCGCTCAGCCCGTGGACTTGACCTCAGCAAGGTTGTTGAGACTTGGCTTGCCTCACCTGGGCAGGGCATGCTCTCTCCATCTCTCCCTTGAGCTCTGCTGATGCCGCTTCGCCCAGGTTGTTGGTGCACCCCTGGCTGCCACCAAATGGGGCATGAAAGCAAAGCAACCCACTCACTTCTGCTCACACCACCAGAGGGAGAACTCCAAGGACATGGGCTGTCCCCTGAGCCAGGTGCTGGGGTGGAAAACCAGCTCTCAGGCCAGCCCTGCTGCCCCCAGGGTGTGGTGAGGGGCACTGGGCATCAGCGTTCAGAGAGAGCGGGACGGGCGTCACCGAAATGGCTCTCTGCGCTGGGGACCACCCTTCCCAACTGTCTGGCCAGGCAGCGGACTTGTCATGGCACTTTTTCTGCTATGCTTGGTGGTGAATCCAGTCTGGAGGCTTCTGGGGGCCACGTCTGGTGGCACGAGAGACAGAAAGAGAACCCAGGAGACACACCGTGGCATCGTTCCTGAGGTCCCGTGTCCCTGAGCAGCCCCTTCTCCTCCCTGTCTTCAGAACCTTTCTACGTCCGTCCTTGTACTAAGTTCAGAGATTTTTAGTCATAAGAGGAAAATTTGGGAGAAGGAAGGCTACTCTGTTTTGACTGGAAACAGAATTCCTATGTTTGTCTATTAAAAACTGATTGCCTTTCCTATAATTGCAGTCATCATCAAAACGATCTTAGGTCGTAAAGCACAGTAGAGTTTTTCAGCCTCTACACATTCATTTTTGCATTTTCCACATGGCTTCCCACATTGTGAGAATTTAGTAAACAATTCTTGAATAAATTCATGATGAGCCCTCCTAATGAAATCTGGATTTTAGAGAATTTACACAGAATTTTTCTTCACATGGCAGTTTTAATGTTATCAAAAAAAACTCATATACATTTGGGCACTAGCTATAAAACTGAATTTTTATCTGTAATTGTATTCCCATAAAGAGTCATAAGCAAATTCACTTTTTACCTGAAGACTTTTCCTTAGCGACAGTAACTTGATTAACATGTTCTATGTTTGGAAGAAGATGAGTAGGGAGCAGAAGGGAGCGAGGACATTTGCGGGGACAGAAAGCGAGGGGGTACACGACGCCAAAGTCGTGGTCTTTTGAAGCAGACACATATGAATTCAAATCCACTGGCTAACTGCACGAAGGTAACTTATTATGCCCTCCGTTCAATTTCTTCTTTCGTACAATCGGAATAATAATTTGAAACACTTTACATACAGCACTGCTTTCTGTCCCCAAACTATCTCCCACCAGGAACTTTCTGTCCCTTTATGGGGAAACAGTTTATGTCTGACTCACTTTCACTCTCTGGGGACACCCCAAAGATCCCCCCTCAATACTCAGCAGCAACTCTTCGTGGACACAAACACTGCAATAGACTGAGAACAAACGTGTGGAAAGCCTCTTCCGACAACATGCAGATTGCCCCACAGATACACCACTTAGAGACCGGAAAACATCTTGTGTTTTATGACTACTCTTGTTTCTACAAAAACATGCAACTCCGTGAAAAAACAAAACCAAACAAAGAACGGAGGGCTGCAAAGCCCTTCCCTGAATAGTTTTCTCCTGCTGTCCAGGAGGCTTTGCCACAGGACGGATGATAAAAGTAGAGAGAGCCAGGCTCGTTTCCAGGAACTTAATGAGTTTCCCCAGCTGCTGTGACGAGCAAAGTCTCCTTACACAGGAAGATAGAGTTGCTGTGACAACCTGTGCCAATTTTTATCTTGTGACGAGTCATCTGAAGTGCACACGAACACACTTGCTCAGATGCTGCCTCCCCGGCATGTAAATTAGGGCCGTCGAGAAAGCACATTCGCTCATGATGCGATGCTGTTGGTTCTCCCCCGTGTGTGCAAACAGCACCCCACACTGAAAGCTGTGGCCGTTTTGAATAACCGCCTGCAGGTCACCTGATGAAGCCTCACTTGCGGCATTATTACCAATTGCAGGGGTAATTTTTCAAACGCTTTTCTGGTATAACTCTCTTTCGCCTTCTCTTAAAAAAAGTGCCCACACATAAAAAGGAACCATAAATACTGCGGGCTACAATAAAAACTTAATTTGCTCATTCTAAATGGAAATTTACATAGATTGCCGGGATACAATTGGCATTTTAATTATAAATGGCAAGGGGAAAAGGCCATATTTCATCGACTATTTCCAAGTTATTGCATTTAAATGGCATTGCACATAGAGTGGCCCGATCCGTCATTTCTGGAAGCCTGATGATCTTGAATAAATGTGGAAATTTGCACTTCTGAATAATTAGTGTAAGTGTCATTAAGCCTTTACAACCCATTGCTGCTTATTATAGTTTACATATTAAAATGTATTTACTGAGGCTTCGGATATTTCAAGTGTGAGAGAGGAAGGCCAGGCGATAGATTAAAAGTGTATTAAGCCAGCAGCGTCCCCACCGATGCAAACCCAGAGCTGCCCGCCTCTGACTCTGTGGCTTTTCCCTGGTCCCTGGAGCTCCCCCCACCCCTGTGCCAGATGATGGGGAGTCCAGAGGACAGTCTCATTGACCCTGAACACAGGGCCACGCTCCTGATCAACACCCGGAAAACGACGGGACAAAGTCTCTGGAAAGGTTTGTAGGATGTGGCCCCATAGTGCGGCGGTCAGCACGTCTGCTTCCCATGCAGAAGGTCCTGGGTTCGCGCCCCAGTGAAGCCACGGTCTGTGGTCTATGGCCACGCCACCTTGATGTCTGATCTGGGAAGCTAAGCAGGGTCAGGCCTGGTTAGTGCTTGGATGGGAGGCCACCCAGGAAGACCAGGTACTATAGGCATAAATAATATTAAAATTAATAATAATAATAATAATAATAATAATAATAATAAAAGAAAAGAGAAGACTTGTGAACGTTTTGAGAGCTCCCGGTGTGTGCTGCTGGCCGATGCACGCACATGACCTTGCTCCTGTTTGCTGAAGGACAAAACCAATGTTGTTCCTCAAAACTTCTCTGCAAATGGACATCTGGGTAATAATTTCCACTTCTCTCAACTGTCACAATAATAGCCAGGAAAAACACCAAAACCATGTAAAAGCTCGCACACTTGGATACTTGGACTAAAGAGGTCTGGCGTAATGATGACAGTCAACTTAATAATAAACGTTATTGATAAGTTAGATGGAAATAAATTAATGAAGCTTTGTTGAGGAAGAGAGAAAGAACTTGAAAATTCTTTATTTCACTAGGAAAAAACCCACAAGATGGCAATGAGAAAAAAAACTGTTGAAAAATGATTCTGAAAAAAAATGCCTGTAATGACCAGTATCTTTTTAAAAAATAGTCTTTAAATCCTTCCAATTCTGGGACTTTTTTCTTTTTAAATAAACAATGACTAAAAATGTGAGAAAAAATACTGATTCGAATTGTATCAGAGATAAATTTGAATGGAAAATTCCAAAATAGAGAAGAAAAAAACATTTGGTAAGAGAATTCAAATACACGATGTTTATAAAATTTATACCGAAAGCAAAGTTATATGAGATTATTTCTCAAATGTATGATTGTCAAAACTATATCATTTATAGTGTAAAAAATATATACAATTATCATAATACTCCCCAGACCAAACAAAATTTGAAAAATAGACCAAAGAAAGTTCGTTTATGTTGTCGGTGAATACGTTTCAGCGTCAGTACAAAAGCACAGACAGAAAATATGACACTCGACATGACTCACTGACCATCCTAATGTGTGTGCAGTGGCATTTCGTCACGGTTTTGATTTGAGTTTCCTGATGACTAGTGATGCCAAGCATTTTTCATTTCTGTAACCCCCCTAAAGCAATGTCTATTTAGGTACTTTGCCTGTTTCTTGAATTGGGTTATTTTTATATTATTGACTTTTAAGAGTTTTTATATATTATAAATGCAAGACTCTTATAAGGTCTTATAAAATACCTGATTTGTATGTTTTTACATTCTGTGAGTTCCTGTGTCACCTTTTTAACGGTCTTTCACATTTTTAGCTCATACTTTTCGGTCTTTGATCCACTTTTATTTAACTTTTGCATATGGTGTGAGGTAAGGATCTAACTTTATTCATTTGAGTGTGTTTATCCACATTCAAACACTATTTTCTCCCTATCAAATGATCCTGACATCCTTATAGAAAACTAGTTGACCAGAGATGTATGGATTTAGTTCTAGAGTTCTGATCCTATTTCATTGGTCTTTATGTCTATCCTCATGCCGTTGAATCCTTAATCATTATAAAGATTAATTTCTGTTGCTTCGTAGCAATGTTTGAAAACTGAAAGTGTGCGTCTTCTGACTTTGTTCTTCATTTTCAGAATCGTTTTAACTGTCCCGAGTTCCTTGTTCTTCCTTTTGAATTTTAGAATTACCATGTTAATTTCTACAAACAAGTCATCTGGGATTTTGGCAGAGGCCCTGTGCAGAATCTGTAGATTAGCTGGGACGCAGGGCCATCGGGATGTGGCTAAAGCTTCCTACCCATAAGTATGGAATTTTTTCCCATTTTTATATATAATATAATATAAATGATATATATGTGAAATTTTATTTTGATAAAGTATGGAGTAAAGCATATGCTGGAAAGAAATACAGAGTTATATTCATTGAAACACTTATGATCAAACGGAAGTAGAGATGTGCCTTCTTCCTTCTGGCTAGTTAAGTGTTGTGAATCACTGTGGCAGAGTGCCTTTTCCAATACCCAAACTTAGTCACTCACAGAGCATCAGCTAATGCAGCTCAAATGAAAGAGTCATTTTGAGAAACGCTTTTCAAGCTGTATCAAGTGTGGTATGTCGCACTTCTTCCTCGCATCTTTCTCTCAGAGGAGGTTAAGATATTTTAAATCCCTTTTAAAGTGCGTACTTAGTATACATCTTAAAAATGGTATATGTTGGTGCATTAAGCGATTTTTATTGACAAAAAAAGAGATGCATTTTATGCTTAAAAGCATGTTCATAGCTATCAGGATTTGGATGCCCATCAAGTATCTTTGTCTAGAATATATTAAGTCATTTTTATCTGCATGCCACTGGGAAGGAGTGGGGTTTTAGGTTAGTTTTTGGGTTTGGGAGTTGGTTTTTTTGAGCCCCAAGATGACTTTCTTATTTTTATCTTTGGATTGTTGCTTTTGATCCAAAAAGGCAGATTTCCTCTTTAACCAACTTTTTAATAAAACTTTACCAAAGCGTAACATGTCTAACATACACGAATCTTAAGTGCACAGCATGACAGTTTTACAAAGAACGTCACGCCGTGAAGTCGCCAACCACGGCGCGTCGCAGGCCTGCCCCGGCCCGCCACCCACAGGCTCCCTCCCCAGCGCCCTCCCTCCCGGTTCTCACCTTCCTTCCACCTTCTGCCCCCGTCACCTCCCGAAGCTCTGCCCGCATCCTCCTGGTGGCCCTGACTGCCTCAGCACTGTCCTTCCCTATCACCGATGGGGCGTCCCCAGGGGCAGTGACAATGTCGCCGTCCCCCCCGTGGACTTTTAACGCTCACATTTCATTATTCCTCTCTCAGACATCTTCCCAGTAGGATAATTATGTTTCTGTCATATGTTCGTTCCCCTTCTTCTACTTATAACTTTCCGCTCCTATGTCATAGTTAGACGCCCCTTGCATTTTCTTGAGAAGGACCATTTCCTAAACGTGTCTTCTCACGCCTCTGAAATTTATGTGTGAAGATATTACCTTAACCCGAGTCTTTAGGAGAAAGTCCTTTTTCACTCACGCGGTGTTTCTTCCTGGCTACCCCGGGGACACCTCGGCGCTCCCGTCGTGGAAAGAGCGTCTCCAGAAGCGGTGACTCCCACGAGCATGCACAACGGCCAGACGGTTGTCACTAAGTGGGGCGTGAGATGTCCCCGGAGCAGAGGGATCGGTGTGTTTGGGATTCTGACCACGAGGCAAAGCACGCGTGTGACGAGCCAGCAGAAAACATGACACCAGACAGCACAGGGCGACGCAGTCTGGGACGACCATATCGGTCTCGACACTAGGAGCCTGAGAGGGGCAGTTCTTTATCAAAAATAACGATATTGTGGAGAAAATAGGATTAGGCATGGAACATACTTGGAGATCCGGAAGATAAGTCATAAAATTGTAATCCACGATCATTCATGAATGGCTGAGAAGGGGAGGAGAAGGAAAATTAGAGAGCGTGTTGCAGATAAGATCGAGAAGACTTCGTAAAGCCCTGATGTAGAAAGATGCTGGGAAGTGACACGACTCAGAAACGAACACGGGGCAGGGAAGGGTGCGCCTCCGCCTGTCGACCCTGGCAGAGCGCTGGCGTCCCCACGGGAAGGGCGCGGACAGATCAGTCCAGGTAGCCGCTGGAAGCGGGTGGCTCTCCAGTGAAAAGCCTTCCCCTTAAGACATTTGGGGAAATTGAGAAACAAGCCACGCCCACAGCCACAGGGATCTCAGCCGGCCTCCCCCATCCAGGGAGAGACCCCGCAGAAAACAGGTCCGTATACCCAGCAGCAAATCGACCCATGATTCTACCTGCACTCTGAAACATAAATAACTTGGACCAGCAACAGCACGAACGAAACACGGAGAGAATCCGAGTGAGCGGATGACGGATGCTGGCGATCCACAGGTAATTCAGGGAGCGGAGGGGGCGGTCCTGGTGAGTCCGCGAGGTTCCGCTCCCAGGAATCACCTGGGACGCTGAGCAGGCCCAAACCCAGGTGCCAGGAACGGCCAGGATCTTTCTGGTAATAGTATGCTGAAAGCACTTTCCTTCTTTCTCTTTAGAGCTTATAAAAAATGAACATTCAGACAGATTGCCAAATCGTGGACCGTTGAATCTAGAGGCCAGAAGTTTGGTGTCAATAACGGAGCAAAATACACCCCTGCAGTGCTCATTCCAGCCTCCAGTTTCTTGCATTGCCAAAGAGACCACAGCGAGCAGCGAAGGTGAACACGGCCGCCTCTCTCCGGGAGGGATGCAGGCTGTGGACTCATAACTCACCGCAAGCATTATCGCTACCTGGCCAGGCAGGGTACACGTGGGGGCGCGGGGAGGGCGCTGCTCTGGGTGACAGTTGGCTGGTTTCTCTGAGGGCTCCGACTAAGCCCCATGCCCCCTCCCACCTCCCCACTGGCCCGCATTGGCCTACACGAACTCCAGCCGAAGGCGGAGACTTCGGCTCCTGTAAGACCGAGGATTTATCTCCGAGCAAAAGTCATCACCGTGAATGATGCTGGGTGTTTCTCTTCCTGCTGTGAGAGGCCCCAGCTTTCTCGAAAATGCCTGTGTCTCAGGGAACGCGATGAGGCTGCAGCAAATAGACAATTTATCCCAGCCACCTGATATTCTGTCCTACTCTATTTTCGAAGCTTTGGCTTTGGTCGACCCTTGTCTCAAATACCGAGTCACAGAAGGCAACAGATGAATCAGCTACCTCTGTTCAGAGACTCTTCTGTGCTTGTGTCCTGCCACAGCTAAGTCGATTCCAGACTCTACATCATGCCACTCGCAAATCTAGTCATTGTACCGATGCTAGTTTGGCCAGGAGCATTTCAGTTTGCGGTAAGAGAAATCCATCAAAACTGGCTCATGCCAGACGAGAAGTTTTGGCTCGGAGACCTTCAAAGAACAGGGGCTTTGTAGCTTTGTGTTCAGAAGGCTCTGTCTGACTGCTCATCGCTGTCACCGGGGGATCCGGGGGGACAAGGGAGTCCTGCTCTTAGATCCGCTTGCTCCTGCGTTGCCCGGATTTGGTGACGAGGACTGTCCCTGAACTCGGAACACGACTCAGAGCTGAATGACGTATCAAGGATGCGGTCCCTTCAGGCTGTCATGCTCCCGCTCAGAATGACTCTGACGCGGTTTGGGTCCGATGAACCAGAGGCTGCTGTGGTGCTGCCCGGCCCGGTCCAGCGCTGGACGATGGCCCCTGTGCTGCGAGAAGCAGGTCCTTACAGTTAGCAAGGCAGGGGGACAAGGTGACAGACTCTGGTACAGTGGTAAAGTGCTATTACTTAAAGCTACAGGGATCCCTGTGGACCTAAACATGACTTAAAAGTGTTGCCTTTGGCGGGGAGAGGGGGACATCTCGGAAGAGATCGAGTGGGCACTGTGCCATTCCTGACAGGGTCCCCTGGTGGCATTTGAGCTTGGGATCTTGTGTTCTCTGCAGGGGCTACCTCAATATACATTTTAAAACAAAACAGAATCAATGGGAGATTAGGTTGATTGATGAAACTGCAGGACCGAGCAGGTATTCACACAGTAGAGAGCCAAGCAGGAGGCATGCTTTTACTTTTTCCAAAGCTGAATTTGCGGAATAGGAGAGAAATTTAAGACTTACCTATTTTGAGGCAAATATAATTGGGTCTTTGATTTTGGCTTTCAGTTAAACCGGAAGCAGCATATTAATAATATAGTGTGGTTCAGTTAAATCCCTGATTAAAGAAAATACAAGAAAAAAATAGTAAACCCATCTCAGTTAAGATTATGATTGAAATATATCTCATTTAAAATATGATAAAATTCCATCTGATGGTATATTAAAAAAATAATCACCAAGACCAAGTAGGATTTAAGCTAAGAATGCAAGGCTGACGTTATATTTGGAAATCTATTTCTATAATTCATCAAACCAACAAACATATTTTATTATCTCAAAATTTATGCAATTAAATACAGTCCCTGATTTAAAAAGCAATAAGCACAAACCTCTTAAGGGTGAGACACGAGAACACTTGCTTTTCATAAGGGACCTACATCTTCGATCATCATCGTTTCTATGACAAAATCCTAGAGATAATACTTTTTAAATACATTTTAATACTTTTAAAATTAGCAATGTTGATATCATTAACATCTTTATTATTTCAAATGATTCTGAACTTTAGAGCCAATGAATAAGAGATGAAATGAACTCAGGATGCATGATTATTATAAGAACGGAAAACAGATTCGGAAATGCAGCCTTCTATCTGGAAAACGTGAGAAATTACTAAACATTGAGTAGAATTTACATGAAAAAAATACACGAAATATAAAAATTATTTTAAATAAAGGTGAAGTGTCCGGGAGAGGTCATCTGTGAGACTTTAATTCCCACATTTGAGTACTTTATGACTACAGTTTTCACGGATTTTGTGTTTAAGTGGGTATCAGCAAAGTCCATGCCAACGCTGAGATCCAAGGCGATGTCTGACCTCAGTGGGTCTCTCCGGGGTGACTTCAGAGGATCATTTATCCTCAGTGGCCTCTGCATGTGGTTGCGATTCCTAAGCTCTTCTTCCCTTTAGCAGAACGAACGCAAACGCACTGAGAACCTTTATCTCAAGGGGCTCCATCATTTCTATACGACTTACGAATACATCTTCAACTGCAAAATCCAGCACCCACGTTCCCGCATATCCGTCTCTCCTTTTCCCAGCGTGGAAAATGCTGGAGTTTTTTTGGCTATTTGAGTATTTCGTGACCGCTCATGTAATAACAGTCTAACGGAACCACATGGAGATGCCCTTCTCCGCTAGTGATCGATGCACCCAGGTAGCTGAGGTCATACGCCTCTGTGAATGCGACGTTCACGACATGATGAAGTGAAAGCACGGACAACACCAAGCAGTGCCCCTTGCACCTGTCACCTCTGTGTGTAGAAAATTGTAGTGCAAGAGTGTAGATCCTGCTCTTTCAACGGTCGCCTTCGAGCAGAGCCTTAGGAGATACGTTAAAACCCTGACAGGAAACCCACAAAGTTGGATACCCTGGCAGAGAGGCGGGCATCATCCACATCGCTTGCAAGCTTTGGGATCATTACCACCTTTCTCTGCGAGTCTTCTCATAGGGGGCGAGGCCAGGAGTAGAAAAAGTTGAATACAACCCAAAGGATTCAGTCTTCGCATCTAAATGAAAAAAAAAAAACACATCGGGGGTACCCCCACCCCGACGGGGACAAGCTTCACCCACATATTGCAAAAGGGGGCTCAGAGCTCAGGAAACCTTCACGACAGGGTCAGGGATCTGGAACCAGCATGTGGGCCCACGCTGGGGCCCCCTCACAAGGAGCTCCCTGCCTCTGTAGAAAGCTGGGGTGCAGTTCCCACCACTCAACCTACAGCCTGCACCGCCTGAGGCTGGGCTATAAGATGGGGGGCCTCTGTGTGCGCAGCCTTCTGACTCCGATGTGCTCCCCACGTCCTCTGAATTAGTTTAGTAGGACCAACATATCTGTGACCTAAGCCTTGCAGTGAACTTTATTATATAGAAACAGATTTTACTAACTGTGTCGTATTTCTGGCTCTAGTAGACCTCATCGCTTTCTCTTGGTGATCCTTGAGAGTTTATTCTTATTTTTATTTTATTGTGTAAATCTGGCTATTTTAGTGACATATTTTATGCAGGACTATCATTGGCAGCAATTTAATTAACTGTACCTGAGGTCTGACGTGGTACATGCTGTAAAAACTTGTACAATGCAGAATCAACCCAGACTATTTCCTGCCCTTGAAAACACCAGAAATTCAAGACATCAGTAAAAGTGCTTACTTTATGATGACAAATAGGTATGTCACATCATGTCATAACCTTAACGGGTTGATGGCTACAAAGGAATCTATCATTTATATTTTCGTTCTATTAGACTTGACATTTGGGAAGTGGCCAATATATCTTTCATGAGAAAACTATGATGGCAAAGATTTTCCATCATAAAACAAGTGTGAAGTTGACATTGTTATTTTTTTTTTGAGGGGACCAAAGCCATCTATCCATCTGGATACAGCTAATGTTAAGATGCGAACGTGACAGCCCCCAGTGGGTTTCTGGGCTGTGAGTTCCCACGTGACCCCATGGAAGGAATTGGGATCAGGGTCTGCGTAGCTTGGGAAGCGTGATATATAATCCACGGTGCTGATTCATACGCCAGTGAAGCAGCCGCTTCTAATGAGGAGGGTTCGAGGGGCCCACCAAACCAACTTCGGAGCAGCTTTCACATGGCCCGCGGACAGGGGAGGCTTGTGCACCCCGGACGGCTGTCAAAACCTGCCTATCTTCACTTCCTGGTGAATCCTGGTTTCATCTCCTCTCTGAGTATTTGCTCATTGCCACCGGCATCCGCCATCCAAGCCCTGTGCATTGCTGAGACTCCCAACAGACCTTCCCTATAGGACGCCCAATAGAAGAGGTCACCAAATAGAAGGGACAAGCAAGGACGCAAGTGACAGAAAGAGCAGAGATGGCCCAAATCACAGCTGGGTGATTCTGACTCAGAAACTCTCTCGTGTTCTATTAAAACTGACCATGTGTGCTACTCCCAATGGGCTTCATATACCACATGGGGCCAAGTTTTGTTTTCTTTTTATCAAATTTTATTTTTAAGAGTAGCATCTACAATTTTCGGTAGCTCCAAATTTCATGCATTTGCATTGTAGGTAAATTATATATAGAAAATATATCAAACACAAGATATGAAGGTCAGTGTTGATAATCCAGGTTTATTTACACATCTATGTCTACTATCTACTGTCTACGCTTAACACTTAACAGTGTCATCTACAGCATCTGCCTTTGCTCGTCCTGCACGGCAAGGCTGGTCTTCGCGGGCACAGCCAGTACGGGCTCAGCGAGAGCAGGGGACATTTGCAGCTGGCCAGCCTGGCGTGTCACGAATGCTCGCTCATGGATACTCTCCTGAAGACTGTCACGCTTAAAACATGTTCACGATACCTTTACCTGTTTTCAGAAAATTACCTGCGATCCTCTTCAGAATCACAGTTGTGGAAAATCACTGTGATGTTTGACAGCGTCACCAACTCTTCTCTTAGGCCACAGGGGGAGAAAAGTGTCATCTTCACAGATGTGAGACAGCCGGGACCAAAAGTCTGCCAAGTGGAGACTTTCATGATTCAAACCCTTTTCACTTTGAAATGTGGACATATTTGAGCCCAAACGCTCTCATGGATGCTTTCAATTGGTCCCTTTGCGAAGAACTTTTCTTCACAAACACTATCACGGAACAAAAAGCATCATTGTGTTAGCAATTTGCTCATCTTTTGAATGTCTGCGGAGTTACGGCCCTCTCAGCTTCGCTCCAACTGGCTACAGAGTGCAGACTCGTGGACCAGGTGTGGGCGTTTGTCCTGGCCACCGCGTCCCCCGGGCTGTCCTTGCTGACGCGATCCTGCTCTTCCTCTGCTTTTCTTGAAATAAACAGTCGTATCTTCTTCTTTGCAGAATTTGTTTTCAGAAGTGACACTTTTCGGATGCTGAAATTGTGCGGGGCTCCGGTCCCTGCCTGGTGTCACCAGCAGGGGCACACCTGGGGACGCCTGTGTCCCCCAGGCCAATGTGTTGTACAAAGTCTGCGTTGGCAGGTGCGCTGATTGCAGTGCTGAGCAAAACGTCATGGCAGAGTCAGCAAGCCCCGTGACGCTGCCGGTGCCAGTCAGGACGCGTGCTCAGAACGGCAGTCGGTACGGAGCAGAGAATGAGAGAGCCCGTACTGGTGCATTCTGGGTATCTGCTGTCAGTAAGTAGCTGCTCTAAAAGACAACGGAATCTACAAATACGCTTTGGATAAAGCATCGCCAACCAGGCCGATGACGGTCTCCAGGCGGGGATGTGGGACATACATCTTCGTTTCCTCACTGGTCTTTGATGGACACCAATTGCCACTGAATGACAACATTTGTTAAAACCTGGCTCTTCACTCGATTTTCTTTTACCCAGTATGGTGCATTTTCATATTTCAAAGAGGCATCTGAGGATTGAAGAAACATAAGTTGCCCTTCCCCGTGATCATGCCCTGGAGAAATATTCCTGCCTTCATACTTCGCAGTAAATATCAGTCATCCGAAACATTTTCGGGGGGACTGCAGAGCTGCTATCGCACCGGTATATTCTTTTATGATTCTTTGGGAACGAGACCGAGCCAAGGGTAATAAAAACCCCAGCAAGGAATTAGTGTCGTGTGGGCACATGTTTTAAAGCAGTCTCTCGCCACGAGGCCACAGTCGCAGGTGGGTGACAGGGGACCCCAGAGGCTCATGGGGCAGCGAGCACAGCGCTTGGAACTTCAATTTGCACTGTAATTCTCCAGTCCCTCAAAGTCCTGCCTGCAATGACCTTGACCAGTGTCATGCCTCGCCTGTCTTGGGGACCCCTCTCTTCTCTGAGATCCCTATGTCATTTATTACCAGACGCCCGCGAACCTTCGCGACTCACTGCTTGTCTCTGACACCCGCTCGGCTGAACCATGAGCTGAGTGAGGCTATGAACTTGTTGAAAATGTATCAAAAAAACAAAAGGGAGGTTGTATTATTTCTCTATTTTATTTTTTCACCAGGGCTGTTTTTCACAGGGACTCTGACACGCTTTGTGCGACGCTGTGGGCGTATCTGCTCGGATGTCTGCCCCAAAGGGACAACCTCCATGTGACAGACTGGAGACCAAGCAGTTGGCTCACCCCGGTGGCTTATAGCTGCCAGGGGAACGAGGCGATAAGCGTGTGTGTGCTAAACAATTTTACCTCTGCGAACTCCTGGGTCTCTGAATAAATGGTCACGGTCTGTAACTTCTAATTTTGTAGCAGAATTGATTAACGCTCACTTGGGGTGCACTGAATTATAATCTTTATGGTATGCTTCCCCAAGCAGCTGGCTTGTCATTAGCCATGTTGCCATGGGGTTTGCAAGTTCCAGAGACTAATTGCATGGGAACATTTAATATATGAATTACCTTGATCTAATTTATCTGAATGCATCACTTTTTTAAAGTATAATTAAACAGAAACCTATTCTCAAACTTAGAAACCATGTCATTCTCAAATGCTTATAAACAAGAAAGTACTTGACTTTATATTCAAGATGTGAAGTTCTAAATTATTGTGTAAAATGACATGTTAGCAGATGCTCATGAAATAACTATAAAAACACAAAAAGAAAAAAGTTTGAAGTAAAACGTTATAGAAAAGTAAGAATAACTGTTGAGTGTGTAAGGATAATTATTGAGATAAGCATATGATTTTCATCCTTCATTTTGAAAATGCCGTGTATTCTGTTGCTTGATTTGTGGACGTTGAGCCATCCTTGCACCCCTGGAATAACCCCCCACTTGATCATGGATAACCCCGATAATGGAGGACATGATCCCTGTAACTCTGTCCCTGGTTTGCCCCAATACACGACTGAGAATGTTTGAGATGCCCTTCTCTGGACAAAGCACAAGACACATAATCAAATAAAACATAGCTATTCACTACAGAGATCATGAAAGCTGAACCAAACTGACCCTTGAATTTATTTCGGTGACACTGTTCTGATCCTCCCTGAAATTCAAAACCCAGCATTTGGCCAGTTGTAACCCCGAGAGCCCATGTGTGACTTCATCTGGTTTTTTGCCAGAGTCTCATCTAGAACAGTTCAAGAAAGGCAAGCAACCACTCGACATGCGTATGTAATAACAATGACAAACATTTGTAAATGTTTTCTCTGAGCCAGGTATTATTGTAAGCACTGTGTTGCTCCTCTATTCTGATGCCAGTCATGAGGCCTTCATTCCTTAGACCATCTTCTTAACATCTTGGCCCCAATGAATGTTTTAACATACATTTCAACTTCTTCAGTACTAACTAGTACCATTCGACTCACAGCAATGACCAAAATACGCCAGCTATTAACATGGTAGCATAATACACTGGAGAGTTAGTAAATAAGTAGGAACATTTTCTTCACAAAAAGTGAATTACGTAAAGTAACATAATGGCCTTTTTTTTTTTTCTCTCCCATGATCTCAAGTTTTACTTTGTTGCATTTCCAGAATCCTGGGATAACAAGTGACTGAGAATTTTTTTTTTAATTAGAAAGCATCACAAGCCATCTTGTAGTGAGCATTATTATACATCATTAAAATTCCCTTTTAGAGCATCTTTCTGGGTGAAGCAGGCTTTCTAAATTGGACTAAACTCTATGATTGCAGTATGAAAAAAATATGTTCAAGGAAAACAATGTTAGAAAATATACCCACGTACATAAAACACAATACATAACTTTGTCAAGAAAAGGAGGCATTTTCTCATGATCTGAGACAAATTCTAAATCCCATTGTTCTCTATTTTTGTTGCTAAAATCTGTCCAGTTCAATATCCCGCCAACAGATGGTTCCGTGTTATGATTTTGCCATTTTCAGCCCAAGGCAAAGGAGAAAAATAGGAAGTAAGAAAATGATTTGTGTACAGAGCCCTGAGTCCCCCCTTTTTCTCTCTCCGTTTGGTCTTCCTTGAGTACACACCCAGCAGCTGCTTTGCTTCTTACCAAGAAAGCATGACGGGTCACCTTGCCGAGGCGCGCCGGCTCTAAGTGTCCCCTCTGAAAGGAATGATTCCCACTTAACCCAACTCGAAAGGTTTCAAACAAGATGAAGACTTGTTTCCTGGTGGAATTCTGATCCCCAGGGCAGGATGAAGTCCTTTCAGAGAGCCGTGGTTTTAGTGTCTACTATATCCCAGTTGCCCCACACATTAACTGCTCAGCTTCGCTTCAGTTCACTGGCAAGCCTCCTAGTTCTTCAAAGACCTTTGCCCATAGGGATTATAAAAACCTTGCTACTTATTCGTTGCAACCTCTCAAGCCCACCCACATACGCTAAAGTATACCTGAACAGAATAGAACTTGTTCATTGTAGAATGTAGATTCTGAGTACTATGCCAAATTTTTTCTGGATTCTTGAACTTTGGACATTCGAGAATGGCAATTTAAAAATCAATAAGAGTTTAAAATGTTAACCAAATGAATGCTGCACTCTCCTGTCCATACCTTACCTCGAATGAGTAGTTTTTTTTTTTTAATTTTCTACAAGATTGATTATTATCATTATTTATGCCTCAATTAGTCAGATAAGGCAAATTGCTTTTGTTCTATTAGGCTATTTGCTCGATTCAGCTTGCAACTCCAATATATCATGTACCTGGCTCTGAGTTATAAAATGAAAGGTAGCCACACTTTGTATTCCACAATTTTCTGAAATCTTATTTACTTTTACAGTTGACGGTTTGCTATTTTCCTCACGATTTCTTCCTAGCATCATCCTCTTGTGAAATGTCCACTATTTTGAAAGACACAGGTTTAGTTTCTTTTGGGGGCCTTCACTAACTCCCTGAAGTAATCTAGAGAAACTATAAGATGAGAGAAATGCCCAATCTGTAATCAGTATCAAGCCCATACCTGGCACCTACCCACGGCAGTGAGACACAGAGAGATTTACGGAAATTTGTCCCTGACCTCAAATGTTTATGATATTTAAAGGACCCTCTTTTTAAATATAGGATTAAACATTGAACTATGGAATTTCCCCCAGAATCTGTGAAGAGCCATGGATTTCATAAATTTAGACAGACTCAATCTCCAACATGATCCAGTAATAACTTGTAGAAAAATTTTTATTAAAAATACGTAAACGTTGTTATTCTTTACTAACCAATTATTCTTCAGACAGTGGATCGGGGGAATGGGAGAGAAAGGTCTTATAACTACAGTTTTTATGTTGGAGTAAAGCAAATATCATTTTTTCAAGACATTGTCTCACTGTTTAGATCATGTCGAAATACTGGCAAAGGCATCAGAAAGACGACTCAGATGGAAATGGGCCTTATGCCATTTAAGCCAGAGCGTCCTCAACCGAGTCGAGGGTCTGATATTTAAGACAGTACTCTAAAGTTAGCATCTTCTCTTTACTCAATTATTGATCCAAATTAAATTCCCCTTTTCGGATTTTACACATCAACTTCGGGGAACAAAAGTGTTGTTTGGGGGACCCGTGGTGAAGCGGAAATCCGAAGATCTTCCGCTGGAGAGTTCCCTCTTGCTCAGGGAGGCTGGTCTCCGGGTGCTTCAGACCTTCAGCTGATGGGGTGAGGCCCACCCACATTATGGAGGGCAATTCGTGTATTCAAAATGCATCAATGTTAATCTCACTCAAAAGCACTGTCTAAATCGACAAATAAAATAACAATCACGAGTTTACCCATTATCAACTATCTCCTTAAACTATAATTGACCTCCAAATAAAGACAAAAATGAAGTCACATTTCTGCCTAACATGATCCAAACATACAGCATACAACTACAAATACAATAATCTTTCCCCTGAAACAGGGTCCAGATCCCTTGGTTTGGTCTTCTCCTTGATATCCTTGATAACTTAAATACTAGGATGTAAAGTTAATGATACTTAAATAATATAATGTTATAAAGTCAATACATTTCATATTACAAAAGAGGGTAAGACAGGAAAAAAATATATTTTAATAGATGTCTATGTGTATACAAACACATGTATAGATAGATAGATAGATAGATAGATAGATAGATAGATAGATAGATGATAGATAGATAATAGATCAAATAAGGAGGAAATAGTCGTAACAATTACAGCCTGACTTTTGTACCTGGTCACGTGGTTGTAGCTGGTATTTCTAACCATCATCTTCCAGTGCCCATTCAGGGTACCCTTTGCCCTCAGCAAGCCCGTCAGGTGCTCATGGGACTGCGCCTGGCTGGGTAACCTCAACTTAATTCCTGGAAGGTCTGTGCCATGCGCAGTCCTGCCTGATGGGTGTCTTGTCACTTTCCCCTGCCTGTCATCACAGTGTGGTCGTCCTAAGTCAGAGCCTAGGACGTCTGCGTTCCAGGCACACCGACCTCTTCTCCACGGTGGGGGATCAGCCTGATTTCCCCTCGCTGATCAGGACCAAACACTGCGCCCGCACAGCGATGCCTTCTCTGCGGACGCAGAGGCATGAGGGGCCCGCGCGGCTGGAGACAGTCCTAGCATCCGGCTCAGCGGAGTCACTGTGTCCCCTGTGTGGAATCGTCCCTTCCTATAGAACTCTAGGGCAGCAGACAATAAGATTGCAGGGACGAAAAGCAAAAATTCCCTTTATTTCAGAAAAGAATTCTAAAAATTGCCATTTTGGGTCACTAGGCAGTGTGCCTAAAATGTTCTTTTGTTTTTTTGTTTTATTTTGTTTTGTTTTTTAAAAAGCAGAATATGCCCTGCCAGCAAGGAGACCAGAGAGATCCGGGCGGGAGAGGCTGGCAACAAAGACCAAAAACCATGTACAGCTTACCATGTAAGGATATCACTCAGCTCCAGGGTGAGGAATGGTTTGAAGTCAGGAAAATAGCGTAGGCAGAAAATCACTTAAACAACCGCTCAGTAGGTGACATGAGAAGTGATGGCGGTTTAGACTGGTTTCAATGGCAGGAGGGGCAGAGAAATGAACCACGGGTCTTATTGATGGGGTCGGTGGAGCAGAGCGAATTGTCTCGCCAACTTTGACCTTCACTGACCTCAAGGTCGTTAATATTTGGTGCATGTTTCTTAAACGGATCCACTTGTCATTTCTCTGCCCCACGTGTTTATAAACTATTAAAATTAATTCTTTAACAAATTAAATATATGCTTTTTTCATTCTATATCTCTTTTACCTAACTAGAATATATACAGAGTGTTATTGAATCTACTAAATTATAATTCCATAAGTAGTTACTCTATTTAATTATATTTCTAAAATCTATACGATCGAGAAAATTGTTAGATTTGAAGCCATTTTTGTTGAGTATATGAGTAATTTATTGATATTATTTGTAGCTTAGCGATAGAAAACGCGTTCATCAGAGCAGTAACAGCAAACTATTACTTATCATAAATTTGTTTTGAAATCCAAATTAGCTACTCAAATCAATTATAAATGGAAAATAATTTGGAGACGTTTCGAAGTTGGGCCAGGTGTCTCTAATGGAGTACTTCAATCATCCAGACATGGATTATCAAAATACTTCATTGTGACATGAAGTGGAGACACTTTATTTTGCCCTGTGCAAATGAGAGTATCTGAGAACGTGACATTCTGAGCACCACAGGAAAAGCAGAGTCAAGGGGAGCTGGCGGGGGAAGCAGTTGTGTGGCGGCTTATGTAGAACTGTGACCACACCGCAGTGTCACTTCTGTATTCGCCTCACTGTGTTTTTCATATGCAGTTAATTCAAGTTGACTGTAAAACACGCAGTACTCTAAACATAGAAAGAAAGGTTATTCGTATTCTTACCACTAAAATAAAATCTTTTTAAATATTTTGAGAGAGAGTATCTTCCAAAATTTTATTTCACCTAGTTTTTCTTTCTTTCTTCTTTTTCTTCCTCTTGCTGGTGGTGGTCCATAGGGAAGGTTACATCATTTTATCCTTCTATGTGTGACGTTGTATCTGATTTGCTTTTATTTTGTTTTGTTTTGCTTAACTATGATAATATAAGAATTTTCATGTTGCCAAATTTATATGAAGGTATTATTTGTATATGTTCTAAAATATTTCAGCCTATGTAAGTATTATAAACTACTCAATGACAATTTTTCTAGTGTTAGAAATCTGGGCTATTAATATACACACACACATTCACAGATAGATAGATCTCTATCACTTATCTATCTAATCTATCTAGACATAGATAGTGATAGATAGACAGATAGATAGATGATAGATAGGTAGATAGAGATATGATAGATAGATAAATAGATAGATAGATAGATAGATAGATAAACAGATAAACAGACCAACAGAGAGACAGACAGAGATAGATGTAAATATGTATCTTTTTTCTTTGCTTTCAATTTATCTCTTTAAATTCAATTTTAAAAAAGAATAAACATAGGTTCAATGTATTAAATAATCTTGGTGATTATTTTTATTTGGCATTCCAAAAGTCCAACACTAGCGGAAGAGAAAATTCCCTCCAGATAATCGTTGCATAGAAGAACGTAATAGGATGTAGATAAAATTCAAATTAATGAAGCCAGTAGCCTCCAGGAAGCCTGGAATTTTTTTTAAAAAATACACATATATGCTTCTTAGAAAGCATAACACTATGATAGGAGAAATATTTAAAATATATTTTTTATTTTGAGGTCATAAATACACATTTTCTCTCCTCCATCAAGTGGAAATATTACGCAGTTAAGGAAAATCAGCACATAAAAAAAAATGAATCTGTGGCTTAGTTATCATCGAGGTAGAAAGCCTGCTCTCAGGAGACCCTCACGAGAATGTCAGAGCCCCGCCCAGCACAGAGTTGCCACTGCACAAGCCACTTCATGGGCCTTCTCCCAACATTCAGGGTCCCCCTGGGGCATCTTCCCAGGCTCCGCCATCAAAACTTGTATCGCCACCTCCTTGTGTTGGGTCCCTTCCTTTCAAACCCGGGTCCTGTGCTCCTCAGCATCTGTGGTTTACCTTGCTCAAGCCTCAGCCCCACTCGTCCTGGGATTGCAACTTTCCTCTGTCCTGCCACTGTCCTTCGGGCCCTCAGGCCTTCTCCACAGCCCACCGCTCGGGCCTCGCTCATCCTGGGAGCAGGCCAGATAGAAGGTGCTCGAAAACTAAATGTAAAAACACGTAAGAAGTTCCACTTTCAGCACGGCAGCATAAAGAGTCCCACAGCCCCACGCCCCAAGAAAATGGCTGATAACTGTAGAAAAAGTCTCTGGAAATAACCCTAAGGACATACGGCAAAAGAATAAACATTTATTCAAAAAAAAATACTACAAATCAGTAAACACCTTCTGCAGCATTTGTCGTACGACCCAATCCTTCTCTTTTCCTCCCAACTCGGCGTGATTGAAGCTCCACTCCGATGTGCACAGCCACGGACACGCCGCAGGGGGACAGGGTGCCAACGGTTCTCATAGCATCCCAGCTACCAGGGGTGGGGGGATAAGTTCTGGGTGAGAAACTGGGGCTGAGTGAGAGGTGAGGTTTTCTTCTGCCTCACCCCTACTCATGAGACAAAGACTCTGACTGGGGTGCTCTGGGCTTGCAAGGTGGGGGTTCCACCCTGGGAGAGGCACGTCAAGACTGTTGGACCCTACTGACCACCCTACTATCAAGTAGCACAGAGCTCCTGGGTCAGGGGTGTCACACAGAGCCATCCCACTGTCCCAATCCCCAGCTCCAGACCCTGGCCTTACATTTTTTTAAAGAGGGAGAAACAGACCATAAAACAGAGAGCTCTAAACTTCTTCCCCAAAGAATTCAATTCATTTGTAGAAAAACGTGGAGAGGTTCAAGCCTAAGAACACTCTTGAAATCAGTGGAGGCTGTGATAACAAATGATTAAGAGGAAACTAGTAGATTTGTCAGAAACGTAAGCTAAACTGCGGGCCACACATCTACCATAAAATACTTTGGAAAGAGACGACTAATATCCCTACTGGGCCACAACTAATCTCAAACACCGATTGGAAACTCTGTCCCTGTAAAAAAATAACCTGTTTTTCATAGGATCGGTCTGAGCAGGAGTTTATGCCAGAGGTCACTGCTGAGAATAAAATCACAGTCGAGCAGTGATTCATGAAGCTTACGAGACAGAAGTGCTCAGGGAAAGAGAGAGTAAAAGAGACGCTGCCCAAATGGCTATGGAAGCTGCACTCGCTGAAGGAAAATGCCAAAGATTCATAACAGGGTGGAGCAAGAGAAGAGGAAGAATAGATTTCACTAAAATAATCCGACCACTCAATAAAAAATAAATAAAAATAAATGAGGAAATAATAATAAGAAGCTCTGAAGGGAGGCAGTATTCAGAGATGCTACAATACATTACCTAAAATGTCCAGTTTCTAACCAAAATTAATAGGACATAAAAAAGAAACAAAAATCTGACCCATGCCCAGTTCGAAAAACAGGCAACAGAAACTGCCTGTGAGAGCAGAGTTAACAGATATATTCTTCGAAGTAGCCATTTTACACATGTTCAAAGAACAGAAGGAAACCATGCTCAACAAATAAAGTTATAATGATCACGGAACATCAAGCAGGGACGGTCAATGGAGAGATAGACACTATAGGCAAGAAACAAGTGGAAATTCTGCATGGAAAATTATAATAACTAAATCAAAAACTCACTCAAGATGATCCATAGTATATTTGAACTGGCAAGAGAAAAAATTAGTGAGCTTAAAGACAGATTGGTGGAGATGATGCAATATGAAGGAGGAAGATCAAAAAGAGTGAAAAATTTAATAGAAGCTCTAAAAAAAAGTAGGTTGACATTAAGGGCACCACCGTATGCGTAATGAGAGAGGCAGAAAAGAGGCAAGGGAGAAAGAAACAGAAAAACACTTAAAGAAATAATAACTTAAAATAAGTAATAACTAAAAACACTTAAAGAAATAATAACACTTAAAGAAATAATAACAAATTTGATGAAAACCATAAACCTACATACATAAGAAGTTTAACAGGCATCCACTGAGATAAATTCAGAGATTCATTATAAATACATCATATAAAAATACTAAAGCCAATAACAAAGAGAAAATATTCAAAGATATAAAAGAAAAATAACTTACCACTTACAAAAGAGCCCCAATAAGATCGAAAACTTTACTCCTTATCAGAAGCAACAAAGATCAAAGGCAGTGGAAAAATTCAACGTAGTTAAAGAACAAATAACTCCAATCCAGAATCCGAGACCCAGCAAAGCTATCTTTCAGACACCAAGTCAAAGTGAAGACGCCTCCTGATAAGCAAACATAGAGAAAATCCTTGTAAGCAGACACACCTTACGAAGTCTGTTAAGTAGGATTCTTCGGGACCAAAGCTGGTGACT
Source organism: Macroglossus sobrinus (assembly GCA_004027375.1). Classification (NCBI taxonomy): domain Eukaryota; kingdom Metazoa; phylum Chordata; class Mammalia; order Chiroptera; family Pteropodidae; genus Macroglossus; species Macroglossus sobrinus. The sequence goes on along the minus strand of PVKZ01004719.1, from coordinate 27,273 downwards.
CCAGACATCAATCTGAACCCACATGAAGAAACAGGAAGTTAATGATGTGATTATAAAAGACATTTTAATGCATAGTTCTCCTTTTTTCTCTTAACTGATTTTAAAAGCAATTACATAAAACAAGATGCATGTCATTTTACTTCTCCACCTACCATTTAGAAGGCAGCATATTTTCCAATATCCACATAGAGAAGTTGGCTGGGAGCAAAGCTTGTTTGGGCTAAGTAAAGGACTCCAGCTGGCAACGCAGATCCACAGAAACCAGTAAAGAGAACCAGAAATGTTCAATAAAAATGTTCAGATAACAAAAGCTCTCCTTTCCTCGGCTTCTTTAAAAGACATACAATTATATAAGGTATTTTCGATAAGATATGCTTTGGTTTATAACATATATGGTTGTAATATGTATCATAATAATGCCATAAAAAGAGAAGAGATAAATAGAGCTATACAGACATGCCATGTCTATATTTCCCTAGAATTAAGTTAACATAAATCTGAAGCATATTCCGATAAGTTAATGTGTAAATAGTATATCCTAATGGAACCACTAAGAAAATAACGATATATAGTAAAAAAAATCATTAAATAAATTTATATGTCACATTAGAAAATGTATAATACAACTGTGTGTCCATCAATGGATAAATGGATAAAGAAGGGATAGTACACATGTACAATGAAATATTTCTCAGGCTCATAAATGGATGGATGATGCATGGATGATAGATGATAAGTAGATGATGATGATGATGATGAAGATAGATAGATAGATAGATAGATAGATAGATAGATAGATAGATAGATAGTGGATGGATTGATTGATAGATGATGGATGGATAGATAGAAATAGATAGAATGAAATCTTGCTATTTGCAAAAACATGGATAGACCTAGAGGGTGGAGTGATGAATGGAGTAAGTCAACCAAGAAAGACAAATGCCATATGATGTCACTTACATGTAGAATCTAAAAACAAAATAAATAAAACAGAAAGAAACTTATAAGTATAGAGAACATTTGAGGTTTGCAAAATGGGAGGGGGGTTGAAGGGGTGGATGAAAAAGGGGAAGGGATTAAGTACAAATTTGTAGTTACAAAATAGTGATGGGAATGTAAAGTATAGCATAAGGAATATAGTCCATGATATTCTGATAACTACATATGGTGTCCGAGGACTACTAGACTTATCAGAGTGATCATTTCATAAGTTACATAAATGTCTAATCATTATGCTGTACACCTGAAACTAATATAATATTGTATGCCAACTGTAACTGAAAAATAAAAAAAATATTTTTAAAAGGCACCATGTAAGCACACATTTAGATAAATTTCAACCCCTGTGTATACATCACCAAAATTAAGATACTCAACATTTTCATCACCAAAAAGTTTCCCTCATTCTCCCCTGCAGTCAACCCACTCTCTCCCAGCGCTAGGCAACCACTGATCTGCTTTCTGTCACTTTGTAGTAATTGTACGTGTTCTAGAACTTTGTCTAAACAGATCCATATCTAAATATACATACATGTTGGGTTCTGGATTCTTTAGCTCAGCAATAATGTTTTTGAAATTTATCCACATTGTTGCTGGATCAGTAGTCTGCTCCTTTTTATTGCTGAGTAGTATTCCAATGTCTGGACATACCACAGTTTGCTTATCCACTTGCCTGTAGATGGGCATTTGGATTGTTTCCAGGTTGAGGGTATTATGAACAAAGCTACCACAAATATGTGTGAACAAGGCAAAATAAATACTACGAGCAATTATAACTATTATGTTAGCTTAGATAATATAAACAAATTGCTAGAAAGTCACAAACTACAAACACTAACTCAAGAATATACGTGGGTTAGTGGCAGCCCAAGGGTTTCACAGAGGGGGTGCAGTGGATGCAGTGGAAAATATGGATCATCATATCCATATTTTCTGGAATTTTCCAGGACCTCTAAAACATTGGGAGTGAGATAAAGATCAACCACGTGAAGGCTAGTGATAGAGAAACAAATTTCGTTGCAGCCCTAATTGTGTGGAGATATACAGCTTATCTATTAACTGAGAACAGTGAAACTTCAAATAGTCAGAAGCAGAATTATTACTATAGAAAGGGGTTCAAACAAAAGTGACCACAGAGTAGCTGCCAGAACACCAGGTCACATTCAAAGTTAAGACGAGGGGAGTTTATGATGTACAAATATACGAATGTGTAATGCTTGAACTGAAGCCATCCTTCCTGTTACTGGTACCCCAGTCCTGCCAACTGCCACCCACATGCCTCAAGTAAGTGATCCAGCCTCTCTCTGCCTCGGTCTTCTTGTATCTTAAATTTGGGTAACGATTGTACCTATTTTATAGGGTCATTAAGAATTATTTCATACAAAGCTCTAAGAACAGTACCTGGCAATTGGTGAAGACTCAATTAAAAGTACTCATTTTTATTTTTATGGTATTTAGTTTTGACCTGTGCACATCAAAGGAGGAGGAGGAGGAGGAGGTAGAGAAAAAGGAGGAGGGAGAGCTTCAGAAACTGTTGGGTTTAGGTTAATGGTCAGAGATGCACAAATAGAAAAAAATTAACTCTCATTGAGACAAAAATTGGCAATAGTACTAGAAACGAAAGAGTGAAGGACGATATGTGACACTGTAGATAGAAATTATCGAAGAAGTACCAACATCAGTACGAAGAGATGTAGGACAGCCTGAAAGGACTATAAGCCACCATCTGCCAAGTCCCAACACTCAGGACACAAGAAGCCCTAACGTAGGTGAGGACAGAGAGTGACTCATCCCTGCTGTCTGCTTCCAACATCCGGACATAAGGGATTCAATGTCAAAAATGCTGAGTCATTTGTAAAGCAGAGATGGGAGGGTCGGTGGCAAAGCAAACATAAAAATAACAAATGAGATGAAGGCAAGGTTGAAAAATGAAAGGAAGTGTACAAATCAATAGAAAATAAAAAGCAAAATTAGCACTTCTGAAACAGAGAAGACAAACTCCAGACGCTCTCCAAAAAAATGAGAAAGAAATCAGGGGCAAAGCTTTTAAAACCATAAGAAAGATGTCAGATACTGAGCAAGGAGAGCAGTACTCAATCTTGAGAACTAGAGATCACAGCGAGAAAACAAGTAATGGGTACACACAATATGAAAAGAGGTTCTTAAAAAGACAAAATATTGAAGAATAGAATTTAGAATAAATACTTATTCCTGGAGATTAAAAATAAGCTCTCTTGCCTAAAATTTAAAAGGCTAATTAAGCTGGTTTCTTAAAAAAATATATACATGTTAACATGTTACTTTAGTATGGTTGTAAAAAATAAAACAGGTAAACAAAAATAAATAGCCAATTTGTCATGCTCTAGGTTATTAATCTTCCTTCACAGGTATGCTGTGAAAAATCAAAGAAGAAAGGAAATTCTTCATCGGCTAGACATATTCAGGCTTCTTTTCATTCTTTATTACAAGTCACCATATCAATATTTTATTTCGTCTTCGTGTCAAATTGTTCTCTGTGGCTGTTCGTTGATTTGTTTTGGCCTTCGAGCATTGAAACATATGGAATATGCACATTCGACAGGAAAAAATTTCACAAAAGAAAGCCTTCTGTTCCCAATTTGTCTTGCTCATTTTTATACAGCGATTTTTAGACCCAAATTTAATATCCTTTGACATCTAATTTAATTTACATGGACAGATTTTATAGACTGCCCAAGTCAGCTTCTCCAATCCATCTTCATCTCTCAGAGTTCAATACAATTTACCAAAAAGCTACAGAAATACAAAAAGGACACTTGGAGTGTTTATGGTGACTTCACGTGTGGCCGAAGAGAAGTGCATGGCACTGTGTATTAAATGTTTAGGATCACAGTGTAATAGATTGATCTGAAGGTGGTCCAGAAAAAATCCACAAAGCAGTGGTCCAGAAATTCACAAGAAACCTATGATGTTATCATTAAGAATATAATTTATTTTGACACTGGCACCAAAACATTAATGTGTAATTGTTCAAAAAAATGTATTTAACACACACACACACACGCACACACACAATCGTCTCACACGAAGTAATATAAAGAATAAAGTTAAATCAATCATATTTTTCATCCCTGAAATGGCAAGGTTTAAAAAAATTCTTTTTTTCAGGCGGGCTACAGCTGTCAGAACTAACACGAGCACATCTTAAATGCAGAGATTAGCCTTAGATTCCCCTTCTATGAAAGCGATATGTTTCATTTCCAAAATTATTAATCAGATGTATCCATCACAGAGAAAAGTCATTCTAATTATCTTCCAGAGGTGTACTTGGTAAGACATTCTTTAAAAAAAAAAAATGATTTTATCGTATGGTTTGAAATTGCTTAGGCTGAAAGAAAGATATCTTTGATAACGTTAATCACATAATTTATGCTAACATTTTAGTGTTGCTATGGAGACTTCCGAATTGGTTTCATATGTTAAATATAGTGTCTTTTACTTGTATCTCGTTTGCATTTTTAAGTCCTATTGTCTATCACTTCTCCACAAGTACCTTCCCTGAGGGGAGCTTTTAGGTGTCTTAGCTGACATCTTTTGGGTCTACCAAAACTAATCGTGCATAAAATGCATGTTTTAAATTACCATTACCTTTTATATTTTTATTTCATTTTTTTAAATAGCCGGTTATTTACAACATGAACAAAAGTGAAGCATTATTACTGACCAGATGTCCAACGATTTAATTTTAATTCCAATCCTGTTATGTATAATAAACACTATAATTATACACAGAAATTAATAAAGTGGGAAGATCACCATGCTTGGGGAAAGATGGCGTAGCTCCGTCCTCTTTCCACTCATTACAACTCGATGTGCTTTTAGCCAGCTCTGAGCATCAGTTTATTCACTGATAAAAAAGGGATAATGCTCATTGTTTCAAATCCACAAACATTTTGAGCATCTCAGACTGAGTTGCATAAAGGTGCTTCTCTAGCAGGGAAGTAATGCACAAAAGGTACCTATTACATCCTAAATTCAAGTAGAAATAAGCTTGACTATTTCTTTTTTAAGAAAAAGGAAAAAAAAGATGAAAGCCAAATGAGACCACTCCAGGAGTCCTACACGGCAAGATCTCCAAGACCTGGCTTACAGTAATATGTGACATTTGAGTCAAGCTCTCTGAGATTCTGTTTCTGCATGAAATGGCTTTATTTTCTCCTAGCATGCTTGTGACTTTAAGCACTAAAATACTGGCATCTCTTACTGAGTTGTAAAATGCTTTATATTTATGCCACGCAGAAATGGGCAATATGAGGTTTTTAAGCAAAGCATAGGCCCTCTAAATTTGAAAAAAAAAGTAAGAAAAATATGGCACAGCCACTTGAAAGTCACATAGATATTATATTAATGCTGAAGAAAAGTTATAACATACTTTGCAAACTTTTTCATTATGATTTTACTTTCTTAGCATTGAACTGGTCATCATATTTGGGATTTAAAAGAAGTAAGGTATGAATTTGTTGGGTGAGATTTTTCTGAAGAACTGATTATTTATCCTGATGATTTTTTCTGTCTTTTCCAGATACGTCATTCCAAATAAAAAGAGAGGACATTTATCTTGTGTAACTGAAACTCTACACCCTGTGACCGATAAGTCCTAGAGATCTAGTACACAGTATGGCATGTGGGGTGACCGGTATTGTATACTACAAATTTTGCTAAGAATGTAGAGCTTATGTTAAATATTCTTACAAAAACAAAAAAAAATAATAAATAAGGAGGTCGGAGTGATGGGTCTGTTTATGGCACAGATCGTGGTGATGTTGCAGGTATATTCTTATTTCCAAACTCACCGAGCTGTACAGATTTTTTATGTCAATTATACATCCATGAAGTGGTTTAAAAACTGAAGGAGGAGATCAAACTGTTCCAAATGTTGTTAGATGGTGACGTAAGAGCTAGAAAATAAAAGACAAAATATTTGCTGTTTTTGTTTTCAATCAAAAGTCACAGTCAATTGTTCATTTCTTTTTGGAGCGTGTTTATTTGGAGGTGATTTTAGGATAAGCAGGAAAGTTTGTCCAGGGGAAAAAGACTCTGGGTCAGTAAAGAAAGTTGGGGGTAAAATGGTGTATTTAAGACACTCGGCATGTAGATAGGGACTACAGACCTGTAAGTACTAGCAAATGCCTAGAAACGGTGTCGATAATAAAATGTAAGATGTCCAAGAAAGAAACTTTGGAAAATGCCAACATTCAAGATGGAAGACAAGGTGACAGATTTTGCTGAAAATCAGAGTCAGGGTGTATGGGAAGGAAGGTGGGTGGTTGCTGAAATCTGATTTAAGTTCTGCTTTCCGTGCTGAGTCTTGGCAGAGCGCTGCACACACCAGAGAATAGGTGTCTGTCCCTGATTCACACAAAGGTGACACGAGGACTGGGGCAGCTCTGATGAGGAAAGATGAGAGAAAATACAGCCAGTGAATGAGAACAGTGGCTCCGAAAAATTTCAAGTGGCTCCGAAAGACTGGTAAGTTTTTAAGAAGAGGTTGAAAAGTCTACTTGACAAGCAAGATATAAGACACTCAAGGAAGCTCTGAAGGGTAGAGACGGAACTCGTAGGTGGAAGACTACGCATGGCTTAATGAGGTCTGACTCATTGTTTGAGTCTGCCTATCACACGTGGAATCGAATCTGATTGCTCAGGTTAATTCGATAAGAGTTGCTAATGAATAAATTGCTCCCTACGCAATGTTCTTACTCACAATACTGCTCTTCTGGGTACACATAACTCTCGGATATTCAAGCTTGTATTTTTATTTAACAAGTCCAGCGATAGAAAAAGATAGAAGAAACGATTGTGAAGGAGAGAAACTAAATATGATTAAGCTAATAATATAATGGTGGGAATAGGTCAATTTAAGAGAATATCTTTTTCTTTCCTGATCGAAAGTTACCCATGGCGGTGCACCCCTCCCCGTGGGAGGGGGAGGCCTCCATCAGTCCAGTTTTGCCATTAGGTTTTGAATATTGTTCATGGAGACTTAACTTTGAACATGATACATCTATTTTTTTACAGCATCAAGATGTATAAAATTTTATGGCAGTTTTGAAACAATGGCAAGAACCTCACAATCATCCTTTAATGGTTGTTAATATATTATGATAAAATGTTAGAGCTTCAATTCAAGGTACAATGGAATAAATAAATATGTCTCTCGATAAAAGTAGCGGTAAGGCCTGAACAGAAGGCATGGATCAGATGTCACAGAATTCAAAAGCAAATAGCAGGTTTATTGAGAGAAAAGACCAGAATTAAAGCTACCGTCTAAAAGACAAAAACTTTACCATTTTTTTGTCTTGGGTCACTCTTCTCAAACATGCCTGTGGCAGCAGCGGTGATGGGAACCCACAGCGCTCACGTTCTGATAGAGCTGGGCTTGCCTCTAAAATCATAAAATCTGTGGTCCCGTGATGGTGACAAAAACCTCATTATTATTTTTTCTCTCTCTCTGTCCTTCAGTCCCTTATTTCTGGTTGCAGACACAGCGGCAGCATTGCACAGCAGAGGGCAATTGAAACAACCGACTTCCAGGCAGAGAATCCAACAGAGAATGGGAACTGGAAGTACTGTGTGTGTGTGTGGCGGCGGGGGTGGGGGGATGACAAAGAAGGGAGCACCCAGAAGAACAACCATGGAGATTTGCTTTTGATCTCCTGCGTGACCTATGTATAGGTCGGGTGACCTATGTATAGGTCTGATCCTACTCAGCATCCCAAAGGATCTGAGACTTGAAACTAAAGGCAGGACCCAAGGCTGGATGGCGAATGGCTTGCCCAGGGGGCAGACTGAAGTAGCCACAGAGAGTTTGAAGACCTAAATGGCATTAGAACTGACTATAGAACGCAGGTTGGAACCAGCTACCTGGACTTAACTAAGTTAACTACCCGCTGGGAAAAAATATATTTTCCATAGGATTTAAACAAAATTTATAACATTGTATTAAAATATCCAGGATACAGTCCAAAATTATTCAGCACATGAAATAAAAGGTTTGTCTCAACATATATATGAAAAGAAATTTCAGAGATACCAAAGGCAAGATGGTGGATATCAGAATTATCTGGCTAAAAACAGCTATTACAGAAATGCTCAAACAAGTAACAATAATTGGAAATGTTTTTGAAACAAATAGGAAAAAGAAAGGCCTTGGCAAAAAAAAATAAAATAAAATAAAAGATATAAGATGGAACCAATGTTAAAAAATTAGATCTGTAAAATGTAATGAGAAGGAGAAAGAGAAGGATATGGAGAAGAAAAAGAAGAAATTGGTGACGGAGACTGAGTGAGCAGAAAACAGAACAGCGGCAACAGAGGAAAGTGTCGGTGAAACTGTAGACAAATGGATAGAAATGGTCCACGCGAACAACAAAGGAAAAAGATTTCTTAAAAATGAATACAGCCTCAAAGACCTGTGGATCGATCACGCCATTTCTAGCATTCACATCAGATCTGGACCCTCGATCAGCACACCTGTCCATTTATGTGAAAACCCCACGGGAACACAAAGGGACACCACGTGGTCAGCTGGGTGCCAGACACACCTCCCCTGCCCTCCCCTGACGTCTCGCACCGGAAAATTCAGCAGGTACTTAATTCACAAAGGAACGGTTTCATTTGCAGGCTTCCTTTTCAAACACGTCAGCTTTGCAGTGCAGTCACTGGGAGATTATTTGAGAGCAGGTGTCGTTATGTAAAATTGTTCCTGAATATAATCAGACTAAATGTTTTTATTGCCTGCAATGGAACCATCCGATGCCTACTACTTTCTCATAATGGCTTTTTCTTTGCTTAGAACTAGCTGCTGAATGCACAGGAGAACTAAATAGAGCTGAGAAATCAAGAATGAAGATAAGGAATTATAAAGCCAGGAGCCAGGAGGCAAACGGGCTGATGCAGGGCTGTGAGACGATGCTACACAGGCAGTGAGGACACAGCAAACGTCCAACTTCGACGCTTCCTCTGTGTTCCATGTTTTCCCTTAAAAAAAAAAAACTACACCGCGCGCCATGTAAAATCTCATCCCAGACCCGCATAAACTCTTCTATGGCTCGATTTTCACAGATACTGATGCAGGGACCTTCGTTCCACTCGACACAGCACAGGGTGAGGACAGAGAGGCCCTTATGGCCCAGGAAGTTACGGCTTTGGAATCGATCCGACTTAGAGATGCAGCCCCTGTGGTTCCCAGAGACCCTCCCTGTCGTTCTCCATGTCAACGCCATTGCCATAGCAACACTAAGGCGCTATTTGCTTTTCCATTCTCGCTCTCTCGTGAGAACCCAGAGGCTCTGGGACGTGTCCATCGCGGCAGACAGAACTCACCAGCTGTCACGAGACTCGAGCTAACTGAACAGAAGTCAGACAATGACCAGATTCATCAAAATATTACGCAAGGCCACTCCTGTCACTATCTTCTTTGTTTTGGAAACTATGGTTATTTCACACACACACACAAATGTCACTTATGTTGACGTAGAATGGGTTTTTAATGTTATTTGTAGGGCCTACGACATTCTAGAAGATCTCAGAACTCATCTCCAATCTGACAAATGCGGAAAGAGACCCCTCGCATCATCTAAAGCTCATTGGGGTCCATGATTGTTTTAAGACTGGGAAAGATGTCTCGAGACAAAAGCGTGTGAGAATCACTAGATTTGGGGAAGAAATCCTGCTGGCAGCTTTGCAGTGATAGCAGCTGTGTGAATCATGGTGTTCTCAGCGAAAGCAGTAACCTGGGGAAGAGGAGACGTGGAAAGGGGGAGGGTTCTGTGGGACGTGATGTATTCAGCAGCGTGTGTGTGTGTGTGTGTGTGTGTGTGTGTGTGTGTGTGTGAGCGCGTGCACGTATCCATGCATGCATGTGTATAGCTTACACATGGCAAATGCTTTCAACTTTTTAATGCTGTTTCTCTCCAATTTTCTTTTGCAAGTTTCAGAACCACACAACTTTAAGAGTGACATGTTACATGGGTTACTATTTCAAGTTTTTAACGAAATTATTCTCTGTATTGTTGGGTTGCAGAATTCCTGAAGAATGCAAGTGTCATCAGGCAGCCCTCGAAATGTCACCAATCCAGCTGCATCGTGCATTCCAAAACAACGGGATGGCGACCGCATCGACAGGGCAGAAATGACAAAGATGCTGGGGCCATCCGTAGTTTGAACAATCGGATTTAGATATCTTACGTGGGCCCAAGTGAAACAAAGAGCAGAGTGTGAAGATCGGTGATCATTGGCCCATATTTATAATCTAATTCATGACTCGTATTTGTCATTCAATTCAACTCTGCTTTGAGATCAGATTTTTAGCTGTTAATAAAAGATGCTTTATTTATTATATTTCTAAAGAGGTACCGACTCTTGTGCTTAATTCTTTGAGGCTCCCTTATCTCTGCGCCTTACTCTACAATATCCAGCTGTGTTTTGCAGACTGCCTTTCACTCCTCCCTGAGACTCCCTCTGCATGCTGGTTGGTATGTTAATTTTAATGACAATTATAGATTACCACTTACAGGCTGTGTATAAGAATGGAAAAATATACATGTGAATGAGAGATGCTTGTTCTCTTGCTTCCATTAAGAAAGATGAAACATTGCACGTGGAAACAATGAACTGAACAAACATAGAAGGACTTCCTGTTTAAAGAACTTTCCTTCATTAGTTTCATTCATTTCATGGTTTGTGTTCATCATTCACGATATTCTCCTCTGGGTGTATTTATTGGGTGACAAGGTTACCTTTTTTTTTTTATTTGCTCGAGAGATTTCTTACATCAGCACATGTAATATTTGTTCCCCTGTAGATGTTTAATAGAAAGCTCAGAAAAGGTGTTTCACGATGATAAATCTCTTCCATTGAAGGACATCTTCGTCACTAAAAGAATGTCAGAAATGTGATGCATTCTCGCACCTGAGGAGTTGAAATCCATGACAGGTGACACCTTGGTGAAGAGTTATCTAGATTTGAAGTTATGGTGCTGTTTCTTTTCTAAGTTAATAGATGACCCTGGGCAAAGCAAGGGCATAAAAGAAAGTAGTGGGTAGAAAAATTCAGTGACTTAACCTGGTCCCAGAAACGCTGACAAATACAGAACATTTTTAAAGATAAATGAATCAAGAAATGGCTAGAGTGCCCCAAAGCTTGGATACTTAGAGTGAATTAATTTACTTATGCACCATTAAGCCAGTGTGAGACACATTTAGCTACGTAATAATAGCCTTGATGATATTTTGTATACACGTTAAAAATATGGGTTATAATACATTTTTCTTTTTCTTGTCATCTGAAAAAGTAGATAAATGGTGTCCTCACATCTGGAGCGTGAGCAGACAGTAAGCTCTGAAGGGCATCTCTGGTGTTTGTTTAACCTCAGCACGGCACCTCTTGGTATGTCAATACTGAGGATTTCATCTTCACAGATAACTAATTCGAAAAAGAGAATAGGAAAGACAAGGCCCAGTGAAAACATAGAGAGGAAAATTTATTTTTTTCTGGCAACGTCTGTACGGAATTGAAGAGCTAGTATACGACAGTCACTGGATGGAAGGTAGAAGGTAGCATTTAAATGACTCGACCTAATTATGATGATAGATTTCACAGTTTATTTTCTGTTTTATTTAAGATTCGATTATGGACCTATTCCAATGTCATTACATTTCTTTAAAAATAGTATTTCAATGATTGTAAAATATTAATTATGTAAATACATCTAAATGTGATTTTCCACCCATTGGAACAGCTAGCCTAATAAAAATATAAGAAGTCACATTCTAAAAGACTTTTTTAATCAATATTTGTCTTTATCTCTTATTATGTTCTTGGGGAAAAATAAACTTTGTAAATAAAAGGATAAGACCAGCTGTTTTTATGAAGTGGAGAATTAAAGTTTGTACACACTGGACTTTATGTCTTCAAGTACCTAGTAAATATTTGTGACAGCTTTTATTTGGCTGTTATTGATTTTTAGTTCATTGCTTTAATCAGTTCCATTCCTCTTCCATAATCAAAATTTCTCTCTGAGTAAACTCACACGCATTCAAGTTCATCAACATCCATTTCTCCAGCATAGTTTAATAGGATAATATTAAATATTAATATTTAATGATATTGTTTTAATATTGTCTTGTAACCGGTAACAAAACCTATATGATAGAAGAACACAATAGTGCAAATCCCAGTGAAAATAGGTGGTGTATATATATATATATATATATATATATATATATATATATATATATATATATATATATGAAAAAAGCCAAAACAACATCTATGTAAAAATGTAATATAATACAAAATCTACATATACAACATACAAATTTATATATACCAATTAAATGGTATGTATACACAAAAACTGATATAATGTGTGAGAATGTAGTAAAAAGTTTAAATATATAATATGGGAACATTTGGGGGCATTTCCGAGGGTTGGTGACTATTAGAGTTTAGGTATATCTGGAGAAGTTTTCTGATGATACAGCGAGGTGCTAATATTTATTGGGTTGTTTCCATGTCGTGTCCTTATAGCAGCCTTTAATTTGGCATTCCTATCTTTAATCAACAGAAACTAAGCTTTAGGGAGATTGAGAGATTTCACTCAACATGAAGGAAAAGCCAGGATTCCAAGTTAAAAGAAATATTAACGGGAATTATCCAGATAAAGCAAAAAGATTGGCAAAGCAAACCTGTGAACGCAGGAAAGAGTAAAGTAGGATTGAAAAACTATAGCAAACTAAAAAAACCCTTTACAGGAAAGAAAACCACCAACAAAGTGAAAAATCTGTCTGTGAAATGGAAGGAAATGCTGGCAAAGCATGTATCCGAAAAGGGGCTAATATCCAAATGTGCATAGACAGACATATAGCTAAAAACAGCTCGTTTAAAAATGGGTAGAGAACCTGAATAGGTATTTTTCTAAAGAAGATGTCCAAATGACCCACATATACATGAAAAGGTCTTCGGCATCATGAATCGTCAGGGTGATGTGTCCAACTCACAACGAGATACCGCCTGACACCTGTTAACACGGCCGTGATCAAGAAGAGAAGCAGTAAGTGTGCGTGAGAAAGAAGAAAAGGGACCCCTCGTGCACTGTTGGTAGGATGTCAGTTGGTGCAGCCACGTGGGAAACAGTACGGATGTGTTTCAAAAGAAAAAAGAAAAAAAATAGAACTACCATATGATCCAGAAATCTCACTTCTGAGTTTATACCCAAAAGAATTAAAAACAGAATATTGAAAAGATATCTGTACCCACATGTTCATTGCAGCATTATTCATAATATAGCCAAGATGTCAAATCAACCTAAGTGTCTGTCAACAGATACATGGATAAAAGAAACGCACATATGTATGCACGTATGTATGTGTCTGCACACGCGCGCGCACACACACACACGATGGCAGGAAAGAAGGAAACCCTGCCATTTGTCACAACATGGATAAACCCTGAGGGCATTTGCTGAATGAGCCATGTCAGACAGAGAAGACAAATACCGTGTGATCTCACTTACGTGTGGAATCTAAAAAAAGATGGAATTGTGGAAACGGAGCAGACAGCGGCTGCCAGGGGCTGGGGCGGGAGGACGGGGGATGCTGCTCGAAGCACACCGGCTCCCCGTTCTGGGATGAACAAGGGCTGGAGAGCTAACGCAGAGCCTCGCGATGACAGGAACAATACTGGATTCTGTACTTCAGAGTTGCTAAGGGAGCAGAGCTTAACTGTCCTCACCCTTCCAAAAACTGTATAATTACGGAACGTGATTGAGGTGTTAGCTCAGCTCCAGGGCTAATCACATCGCAAAGCATAAAGTGTATCAAATCAGCACCGTGAGCTTACACAGTCAATGATATCTGAAGACAAATAAGAAAGCCTCGAGGTGTAATTTTAGCTCATCCTTAAAGGCTGCACGCAGACGGGCACAAGACTTTGAACTTCAGATGCCCTAGATGCAAAGTCTGCACGCATCCAGCAACTCTTTCCCCAGCCTCCTGGTAGGGGACGGGACAGACAGGGGCAGAGCAGAGCCGGGAGCAAAGCCGTCTTCAGAGCGGGCGCTCCTGATCCTGAGGACACGTGGGGGAAACGAAGAGGGGCGCCCCAGCTTGTTCTCTGCTCTGCCTCTTCCTGCTCTCCGCTCCTCTCCTCCCATAGCCCGGTGGTCTCCGTACAAACCACAGCTGAGCTCCGCTCGGGATGGACTCTCCTCTGTCATAGCCATTCCCGTCCTTGCCACGTCGGCTCGTGTCTGGCTTTGTTGATCTTTGGTAAGATAAACGACACTCGGTGCCTTGTCCCTCCTTCCAGCTTTCTCCGCCTCTGAGCGCTAACCGAAGGTCTGTGTTGCAACAACCGTCTGCGTTATAAATGCAATGCCCCCCTCGGGCGTGAGTCTCCCCTATATTCCAATATGAATATCCTTTACTGTCCACGCAATAACCTTACCAGGGGGCCTTTCAATAATCCCGGTGTGTCAGCAAGACCTGCAGCCCGCGACGCAAGAGGCCAATTCCGAGCGCTTCTAACTGACCCACCACACGACAAGCAGGTGCACGGGAGACCAGGCCTGGGACGACGCTGTCACCAGCCTTCCTGTAACCCCCGCGGCGCACGCTGCTGCTCTTGACACTCAAGTCACCTCTCTTCATTTTGCACCTAATCCAGAAATTTGAAACTTCATATTTTTTTATCATAAAAGAAAACGGCTTTAGTTTATTGCCAAGATCCATCAAATTCAGCTTCCCGACCCAGCGTAGAAGGTTCTGCGTCTCCGCGTATCGACGGAGACCCCGAGCCTTACGCTGTGTGCCCCACATCCCGGTGGCTCCAGGACCCGCAGCGGGTGACGGAGCAAAGGGCCCCCCTGTCCAGCGACTCGCAGATACGACGCCCAATGCTTTCTGGGCAGTCGACTGGGCCACTGTCACCACTGACACGGTCCCCCTCGGGCCGGCAGAATGAAGTCAGCCGGAGCGCGGCGGAGGTGCGCTGCCCGCCCTCGGTGTCACTCCATCCGCGTGGACCCTGGCTTTGCAGTTAAACAGCGTATTGTGCTGTTCACATCATAAATTTCAATTTACACGAGTTTACATCACAGCTCCGAGGGTTCGAGATGGGTTCCCGTTTTCAAAGCAGCATCAGCCCAGGAGCGAGATGTAAAATGTCTCGTTTCTGCTAGAGAATCCCAAGGAGGAAAAAATGAAACGAACGTTTACTCCACTGCATGCCTTTTATTTTCTGATAAAATATACACCTAGAACGGAACTTACTGATAAAATAAATATACACCTATAACGGACCTTCCGTGCTAGCTTGTTACATGCAGTATTGCAAATCCTTTCTGTGTATTGTGTGCTTGAGATGACATTAAAATAACAGCTTGTAGGATAATAATACTTAGAATAACCTAAAAAACCTGTCCATACAAAAAAGTCTTACTCTCCTTTCAATTCAATAACATAAAAAATTAGGATTAGGATAAATCAGGTAAATTAGAATTTAGAGACATAATTATAAGTCATGTATTGTAATTTCTTTAAAATCTATGTATAACTGTTAAAGGCAAATATGAACCCATTTTTAGAGTAAAATGTTAGGTTTGAATCAAGAATGTTTTATTCCAAGAGCAAAACTATTCTTACTCGAACTAAACCAAATCTATCTAAATGTGTGGTTTTCTTCCTACAATTGAAATTAAAGTGGGTTGAAGAAACTCAAGTAACAAGACTATAATCATTCTGATAATTAGAAAGCATAATGATCAAATTTGCAAAGAAAAGTGAAATCGGTCAAATCTATTCTTTATGTAAAACAATTATTTTAAAGGCAATAATGAAATTCTAATGTGAGCTCATAATTGCTCCCTTTACATGAAATCACTTCAGATATTGTACATTTTCTACTGTTTATTCATTTCATTTATGAGAGAGCAACACTTATAGTCTGTGTGTCAACACCATGTCTGTATTTCAATACACATTTCTAATGGATGGCCAAACCATCATCGTTCATCCGTTTGGGCTGTTGGGTTGTTGTTATTTTTATGGAAGAATATCTTTGTTGCCCTTTTTATCCTCTCTTCGTTATTTGTTTAGATGCCCCGAGTACATATCAGAAGATCACGATGATCATTTTTAGCCTCGATCAAAATATATAAAATTTACTCCGGCAAACATCAGTTCTTCCTTCTGAAATTCAGAAGCACTTCTGTACGTGAATGAATTCTGTTTAGTGCTAGTAGAAAATCTAGAATTCTGAAAAATAGAACTCTGGATCAGGTGATATTTTCCCAGAACACAAATGTAGGTCATTCGGTTATTGGTTATAAAGAGAATAACAAACAAGTGTATCTCCAAGGTCACGGTGAATGAATTGAGAGTTCTAGGCATTCACACCTAGGCTAGTCATTGCACCTGCAAGTAAATGCATATGTAGAGATGGCCAGATCATCGTTCCTTCTATGGCCAAATACGCTTTAATCTTGAATTATATCTGTCAACAAAATAGCAGGCTCTTTCAAATTTGGCCAGTGGGCAGGGATTCTCCACCTGCCGGACCCCGCTCTCCACGACCAGTAGGTGAGCTGGGGACACAGACCCCGAGCGCCCTGCGGACTCATCATCCCCACGCCTGTGGGGCTTTAGCCGGGCCACGCCCAGCGGATCTGAGGTGACTCAAAAGGACAGGCAGGTACAAGCCCCCCTCCAACGGGGCACCCTCCAGACGCTTCCTTGGTCACGTGGACACCTAGATGTCCCTGTCCCCTGCCTTATGACTAAAAAAGACCACGCATGCCGACCACCTCACCGGCCTAAAACGTGGGGCGTTGCGGGGCCGCAGGACCGCTGACACCCCACTTCCCACCCGCTGGGGTTCGCTCACGCGCATCGGCCCCACGCGGCGTGTTCCTGCCCCACGAACGGAACTAACCCGACCAAAAGTCGACCCTCCGCGTGTATGTGTGCAAAATATGAATATGTACTGAGTACTAATTTTTATGTGTGATTAAATGAATTATTTTCTCTTAGTTTATATTGTGTTCCAAAGACCAGAACCTGAGTAAGCTAATAAGCGAGCAATTCTGTGGCTCCCACATAGATCGCAGGTGTTTAAGGAGGTGGTTGCCCCAGGATTTTATAACCACCACGGTCTCCCCACCCCCCAGAAGGTGACCCTCTCCTGTCCAAACTCACTGGGCCGCAGGGAGCAGCGACTTCACCTTTGAATCTTAGTTTCTTTACTGAAAAACAAAGTCAGTGGTTCTCACTTCATGTTTTACTTCCCTTGGAATGATAATAATTTATTTATTTAATTAACAAATAAAACAAAACAAAACAAAGCAAAATTAAAATACAATAAAATAAAATAATAAAATAAATAAAATAATAAAATAAATAAAATAAATAAATAAAATAATAAAATAAAATAAAATAAATAAAATAATAAAATAAAATAATAAAATAAAATAAAACAAAACTAAACTAAACTAAACCAAACTAAAAGCAAGCTGACACAGTTCCTGTGTAGAGCGATGCCTCCGTGGTAGCTATTTTCATTCACTTTTCTTCTTCGATGTTCTCTGTTCTATAACACTTGCTAATAGTTGTTGAGAAATTTCCAGGGACTTGAGCTTAAAGATGTTTTCAACAATTCTCAACCTTAATGAAAATGTTCACTTCTGATATTTTTATCTCCCTGGGGTCACGCTCCTCCTACCGCCGTCACAGGCAGAGGCCTGAGACCAGCATGAGTTTCCACAATTTAAATCTTGACTATCGTTCAAAGAACTGTGGGCTTCTCTAGCTGGGGCTGCGTCTGAGTTTTCACTGGTGCCCCAGCCTGTGCCGCTGGAGCGAGTGGTGATCGCCTCTGTCACCCAGTGTCCCCAGCACAGCCAAGCCGTGAATCCCGCTTCCTTTCACTCTCCGATGTCTCAACCGCGAATTACACTCTCACGTCCTCATTGGAGTGGCTGTACCCATCAGGCAGGGGTAGCACCGCCAGCCTGAACGCAGACATGTTGAAAGCCGTCTGCAAAGCCATTACGTCTAGTGTGAGTTACCTACCTTGCGTCTTTTACATCACTTAGGCGACTACCCTGTTTTAAAATGTATTTCCATAGTTCATCATCACTTTTCATTAACAGTAGCACTCCCTGGAGGGACCGGCATTGGCGGGGTGGACGTGGGCAAGTAAATCGGAGTGAGGAGACGTGGCTGGAAAAGATTGGACATGCTGACACGCTCCTTCGAGTCCTGTAGCTAAGAGACAAATGGCCCTTGTTAACTCTCTCTTTTTTTTTTAATTTCCCAAAAGAATACAGGGTTTCTGGGCCGTAGAAAGGCTGACACAGTCGCGAGTATTGGTACAATGACAAAAATAGAGGGATTGTGGGAATTTTCCTAGAGTAAATCGATAATAAAGAAACTCTCCAGACCCCTCCCTTCATGCACCAGGGATGCTGGCTGTTGGCCCCTGACATCCAAGTCGGAATGTCGTCTTTTTTCATCTCTGCCTGATCTGATCAGCCAAAGGGAAAAGAGAGAACATCGAAATGAGACTTCCTCGAGAAATAGCCCATCCATCCCTAGCATCCTACAAAGAAGTTCCAACAAAATGAGCCCACGTACATAATCTGGTCGACAATAATTTTTTGTTTGCTGAATTAAATTCTGAGCAGCCAGCCAGCGTTTCCTGGACGTTGGGGAAGAACGTCTAATGTGGAAGACACGGATGAAGAAATATTACATCGGCGCATTTTGGGCAGGGAGAGAAACTCTTCAACTCCATCATTAACGTCTTCGTAAGTACAGATGATACCGCATCCACGAAACAGAAACGGGGACATTCAGAGAACGTAAACGGGTCCCTGGAAATTAAAAATGCGAGCACAGAAATAAAAACCTCAATAAAGGGGTTCCTCTCTGTCTCCAAGGAAGTGGAGTGGAGGAAAAAAAGAGACAAAATATAAGAAAACAAGTGCCCGGGAGGTTCGAGCTCTGAATAATTAGAATAGCGAGAACAAACGTGAACTTGACGAAGATACCATTAATGAAACAATTCAAGGAAATTTCCTTGAACGATTAAAAGGTCCCTGTGTCCTTAGGAAATGAAAGAAATGGAACTGCTACAAAGTGCATCATTGGAAAATTCCAGAGCAATTTATAACCGAGATGATTCTACATACAGAGAGAGAGAGAGAAAGAGAGAGAGAGTTAATTAGTTTATCTCTAAGAAAGTCTAGAAAAAAGACCAACATCCCAATTTTCAACAAACAAAGCCAGAAGACAATGGTGCTTAGGAAAAAAACTATCCCTCTAGAAATCAAGCCCATCACAAATATCTTTCCAAAATGAGGATAGACAAAAAAAAAATTGGGGGAAACAAAAGAAAAAGTGTGGCCCACAGACCTAAAGGAAACACTAAACAGTTTCTCTTGCAGAAAGATGATCCGAGATGGAACGTTCACGAGGAAAGGAACAAAAAAGCAATAAAACACAGAATTGGACGCGGCCCTCTTGTCGTCAAATGTGGGTGTCTTCCCTCCTGTTCCACTCTTTTCCCCAGCTCGCTCCTCAGCAGCCTGTCCTGGAACACTCAAACACGGCGGACCTTCATGGTTCCTCCATCTGAGAAAAATCCCCATTTTTGCAGAGTCCTGAGCATCATCACGACCCACATTTCTGTGAGAGGCGGCACGGGTCTAGTCACGTGATCGGCACAATCAATAACAGCGGCGACCGCACCGAAGGGATCCCTGTCCACTGCTGCGGCGAAGCCAGGGACGATCGATGTTCCTACTTTGCAAGGGATTGCAGCGACGTGCCACACGGTCTGAGGACTCTCCGAGCCCGTCTGTAATGCGTGATGCAGTGAGTGTTGCAAATGCAGGAGCTGAATTTCTAAACTGCTGTCGGCTGGATGAGACCTTTTTTCAGAGAAGCCAAATAGAAATGTGTGTCTCCAGTACTTATCTATCAACCCAATTTCATGTCAAATACTGATGTGCTGCCAGCGGACACTCGCCCTTCCTGAAATTATACAAGGAGCTGTCATTTCAAATGTGTGGGCAATCTCGGAAGTGTGCTAACGCCTGCTCCTTTCTCCCTGATGGAACTCTCCATCAAATACACGGCTGAATTGTACCGAGGACCCGTTTTCCTCTTGGTAGAAGTGGAACAGATGATAGTCTTTAAAGTTGCATTTGCAGCTTTAAAGGATAATGTTTTTGTTAATTGGTCCATGCTGGATGTTTAATGTTTTCACAGTCCACCCCGTGGGCGGAAGAGAAGTAAGAAGGAGATGTTCCTTTCCGGAATGTTCCTTGATGGTGCTTTTTCCTCTTCGCACAGAGAGACGCTTGGTCATTACTGAGGCGACCAGCATCCGTCCACGCCCTAACACGTCACCATGGTGACCCGTGGGGCTTTAGTAGATTCTCATTAAAGAATAACAGTTTCTGGAAGCAAAAGCTGTCAACTCGTATGCATGGATCATTTCATCCTTTTAGCTTTGCTGATAACAATTTGATCATCAGGAAAACGTAATGGGTGTGAGATTTCTGGGCCATTCTAGCACCACCTGAAGGCCCCTCCTGGTCACCGCACAGCTAGGAAAGCCGTTTTGCCACCTGACACACAGAAGTATTTTCTGTCAGGCATGGGCTCAGGTACTTTAAAGATGACATAGTTTGTCCTGTCATCGAAGCTTACGGTTGGTTCCATTAGAGCAATCGCAGAGAAGACATAGATGGAAAACGAATAGATTATTGAACTTGCAAAGGAGACTCTCATTCATAGTGTCAGCTTTGAAAACTACTTAAAATCCACACATGCGCAGACTCGATGGAAATCTTACATGCACGGTGGTCTTCACGATGCCACCCACCCTCGTTTTCCTTGGGAGCAAGGTCATCTTGACTGTTCCCTTATGAGTCATCAGCGTTTCTTAATAACGAAAAATCGAGGTGACCGTGTCTTCAGGCTTCAGGACTCTTTGGGGTCCTGGCCAGTCTATGTAAATAGATATCGTTTCTGATTTCCATGACAGAATTCTCTGCACACTGGTTCCAGAGATAGATATATCCATGGAACATTCTCGCTTCCTTAACAGTAGACGATATCTGTATCTTACTCACAAATCAAGGAAGAAAATACGTACGTGGAACATTTTTGGAGCGGCTGCTTGCTTTTGTGGAAGTGTCTGCTGCTGAACTTGGGTTTGGCACTGTGCCCTCAGCTTCCATAGAGAAACACACAAGAATCATGTATCCACATCAAATGTGTATTTATGTTCGGGAAGCTATTCGGGGCTGTCCCGTATATCACACTATGCCTCTTGTCGGAGGGCTCCAGGGAGTGACTTCCCTTCAAATCTCTGTGTCCCTTTCCTGAGAAAATGGTTTGTTCTTCTCTCGAGGATGTGTTTTATTTGCTCTTCCGTCGATAACTATTATTTAAGACCTCGGGATAGTTTTCACCTTATTATCCTTTACCATAGCTTTCTCTCTCTCTCTCTCTCTTTTCAGCCTCACACAAGCTTTACATCCTTCTGTAAGTCACGCCATATCTTTTTTTTTCAAAATGTTTAAATGCAGATAAACAAATAGAATACATTATCTCCTAATTATACTGTTGGAATAAATGAGTAACACAGAGAGATTACTGAACACATCCTGTAATCACGGTGGAGCCACCGTGATTGAGCTCAACTTAGATTCTAAAAAAATGTCGCCTCTGCTTCTATTTCTGCCCAGGAAGCTGAAAAAAAAGTCATTACAAGGCCAGACACCTACAAAATGACAACGCTTTCCGAAGTCATCAGACAGAAGGATCTCACGTATTTTAGATTGCCTAATATTTTTTCGCAGGCAGATGGTATTCTGGCCATTTTATCCACGTGTATTTCTCTGTGTGCCTCATCTCGTTACAGTGTCTTCCGGTTTGTCTGTGATTTCCTGGGTCCTCCTTACTCGCTCTCTGATGGGTCGCTGGGAATCTCGTGCTGTTCATGTTTTATTTCACATTATTTATTTTTCACCCCTATTTTGCATTTTTAATGACTTCTATTTCTCAACTTATTACAAGATCTAGATTCCTCTCCAAATGATCAGATATGTAAGGGACAAGGGTGATATGATCTAATCGAGAGGAAGGGATTTTTGACATGACAGAGAGAATGACACCAGCGAATAAGGACATTACATCCTGTTATAGAAATGTTCTGTATATTAAAGAAGGAAAGAAAACAAGAATTAGTGATAATAATTACTAATATGATACTAAATCATTATCATAACACTTCTCATATAACCTTACAGCAGGAGATGCCCATTTAGCCGCTAGGAAATCTTCTTGCTATTGTCATTATTCATATTATTTTCACATGTATTTTATGCTCTACAACACGTGGCCATTAATTGGTCTTTTAAAGATTTCTGGTCCTGTGTACGTTCTATTTTCCTGGTTTTGTAATGTATCGACCTCAAGTTTTTAAGAATCTAGATTTTTCTTTAATTTAATTTAATTTAATTTCTTCAAATTTTTCTTTAATTTAATTTTTCTTCAAAGGATATTGATTTTTTTTTTTTTTGGAGGGGAGAAGTCATTTCTACCAGCCTTTCTGAGACTCCGTTTTAGGCTTTGGCAGAAAGGGTTTACATGGGCTGGATTCAGGCTAAAGCCGTTTGATACCAAGGTTTCCTAGAGTCCCGTCTCCACTGCAATCTCTCTGAGGTCTCCTGCCAAAGGTATTTCTGTGTCTTACAGGTGCCCAGGGGCTGTTCTCTCCCAGGTCCCGAAACATCCCTTTGACCCTGCAGCTCGGTATAAGGCCGGGACTTCAGAGAAGCTGAGCAGCTCTGTGAGACCCGCCCTGGGTTGTTCTGCTACAGAGCGGATGGCTCAGCTCCCAAGGCCCGCCCCCTCCCCCACCCTCCTCCCCTGGGCCGGGTCCTTCACCCTGTCAGGAGCTTCCTTGCTATGCTTCCGTCTGGAAGTTACTTCCAGGAAAAAAGTGAGTCACCTGGATACTTTGCTCGCTTCCCGTTTCTCAGGGATCACATTATCCAATGTCAGGGAAGGGTCATTTCCTGTCATCGTTACAGGTGCATTATTTTTGAAGGCGGAATGGCTAGTCTGGTAATATATATTTCCTTACGGCTCGAATCAGATATAGTGCTTCTCCGTTATTTACGATGGGCTCTAAAAGGAAGGTACTGGGGGCTGACCCCTTATCTCATATTCTCTGGCAGAGCTAATGCGCTAAGATGATTATCTTTATTAAAAGATTTAATAGAATTCACTGTTCAAGTCCGACGTGTCTGAAATTTCTTTTTAGGTACTTTTGTTTTATTACAAATTCAATTTTTTTAAATAGATGTAGGACTACCCAGCAATTAAAAAAAAATCATAAAAGCCTTAACAAAAATAAGTTTCTACAAAAGAAAAAATGTTTGGCTTCTGACTTCCACAAACCCCGTATCTACTGCTTCAGAGAATTTTATATCTCAGGGCCAAAATTCTATCCCCAGACAAGCCATCATTTATGTGAGGGAACAAAGAAACTTAGACAAGCAAGGACTAAGAAATATAACACCCACGTATCCTTTAAAAAGAAACTTGAAATATCTCAGCAGCTAGAAAGATGGATGAATCTTTCAAATCAGTGTTTTTATAAAAAAAGAGATAAAAGATGAATGCAAGGAAAATTCTGACGAAATTGGATATGAGGGGAAAATTACTTAGAAGCTTAAGGAACAACATATTAAAAAACATAGTTAAGATCACATTCATCCTCATTTATTTCTCTATAGTTATTGTAGACGGATCAACGATGTAATCTCGGATTGGACCTACGCGTTAATGAGCCATATCTAAAACAATGTGGTAATGACAGGCTTAAGTAAGAGAGATGGGCAAAGACTTCAGGGACAGATGACACAGATTTGACTCAGATCGGCCTACGCGGGTGGTGACACATTTGCTTACCTCGCTGTGACGAACTCTGGAACTGGTTTTCGCCCTAGTTGACACAGTAGCTCAAAACGATGGTTGGGATGGGTTGTCTTTTCTCCATTTCTGGACGCGGAATGACCTCTGATGACGTCATCCTAGAAGTGGGCTCATTGCCGCAGCAAGCACGGGGACTGCTGGGACCCCAGACTCTCCCCGAGCACAGGAAGGTAGATGCTTTGGACTTTCTCCAAGGAGCCCACGCGATCGGGGTAGCCGGATTCTTCAGGTTTGATTCAAGTCGCATGCGAGTGAGTGCGGATGGGCGTGGCTCGAGTCCTTGCAGGAAAGGGTTTATCCAGAAAGATAGAGAAATGGAACTGGTTTAGAAAATAACAAAACCAGGAACAAAAGTCAGGAGACATGAACACTGCAATCACAATCATTTATATTTTAATCCATTTCTCTTTGCATCGTTTTTTTATCTTGAACACATAGAAAGCAATGAATATTTTAAGATTCATCATGAATTATAGCTTTTATATTATAATGTAAAAACAGAGGACTGTTGAACCCTCTAATATAAAGTTTCTTGAAAACTGTAACTGGAAATGAATACTTTTATTAAATGCATTTATTCCAGAAAAATATTTTTTAAAATATGGCTGCACAATTATCTTTTGTGGCTACCTACTATTTTATTTATACATGAAATTTATAGTTAATTACCTTACTAATAAACATTTAGGTATTTCTGTTTAATATCTAACAAATGTATGTGGGAGGAGGAAATGAGAGAGAGAGAGAGAGGTTGAGAGAGAGAGAGAGATAGAAAGGGGTCCTTATGTGGTCCTGATGTGTTTACATTTAAGGCAAAAACTATGTCACAGGGCCTATCAAACTATATCCCGCAGCTTCTGAAATGCTTGATGCGTTTGGCTTTTTGTTCAGTCTGAATAATTTTAATAACAATAACCAAAAAAATGGTGAAATAGAGAGATTATTTTTTCCATGTTGGGTACCATCGTTTCGAGGCATTTTACCTAATTTCTAGGAATCCGGCAGCAAAGGCTGGACCTACGCATTCATGAGCCATACCTAAAACAGTGTGGTAATGACAGGCTTCAGTAAGCAGGTGGCCTGGGTGGGGCTTCGCAGTGGGCTGGGGGAGGTGACCAGTGAGTAGAAATGCAGGAACCCTGGGGCGGGACTTATAGACAGGTCCACACACGCTGGACGCTGGACATGGAGCGCTGGATCAAAGCCATCAAATTTCGATTTTAGTTGTAGTCAGTGAAGGAAAAAGAGGCAGCTACCATCTCCACATCTATTCTCTAGGCAGTGAACTGACTGACACAGATAAAGTCTACTTTAAAATACATTCGGGGGACAAAGGGTAGTTTTATTATTTAAGCTCAGTGCACACTGCTGCCCGGTTTTTCTTCATGGGGTGCGACTTCAGTCTGTACGATAAATTCTGCTACGTCCAGCCAAACCTTAAAGGTAAAAATGTCTGCAAAAGTAGCCCATGTCCCGAATCTCAGCTGCAGGTAGCAAAGAGCTTCCTCTTACAGGTCTGTTGGGAGCCATTTCTGCTGCCTGTCTTGAGACAGGGTTCAAGTTGCCTGCAAGCTAGAAGTTTGCAGGGCAGGTGGGCTCTATGCAGAAGGAGGGAGTTTGGCTTCATGTAAAGAGTTGAACGTCCCTTGCCCCAGGGAATGGGAGACAGAGAACAGGATGAAAGAGGTTGTGAGAGAACTTACGTAAATGTCAGCAATTGTTAGAATATCTGTGGATTTTGCTTCCCATGCATTTCCAAGAGTATAAATATGCTGTGCTTAATAAACTCTGGGGTGCAATATTTACTGTTAGCCCTCCCGACTCTATCTCTTTTGTCTCTCTCTTTTTTCTCTTTCTCAATCCTCACTCCCCCTCTCAGGAACTGTTCGATCTTAGCCGGCGGGCTCCAGCACAGGTCTCTAGAACCTACCTCTTAGTCCCACCTGTAACCCCTTCATCCTACAGATGCTCTGGAGACTCTATATTTTTTGGAAAGTAAATTATAAGCGAACGGTCTAGACTGACACTGTATCTTAAAGCTGTAACTCTGCTAAATGGCCCTGTAACAACATTGCCTCAAATGTGCTATAAATTTAAACCGTTTCCTTTATGTTGGGTTTATAGCGGGATTACAGTAAACCATTTCGATCCAGACCTTGAGCTCTTTGCCTGATTTATAGTATCTGTTGTTTATACAGATACTATGTTACATTCTCTCTCTCTCTTCCTTGGGCTTTGTTTACTGTTGCAAGTGTAGACAGTATCAGAAAGCTCTTTCAGAGGTTGGCCAAAAAAATTATGTTTGATTTGCCTCTCAAGACATCTATCTATTTTACAACTGAGTTTATTTGAAAGTCTCCCTATGAGAACTGAAGGGAAAGCCGCAGGCACTCAGTGTGCCAAGAGCCATCATTCCTACTTCTTTTTGTTTCTAAAACTTATCCCAAAAATCCCTTTTTCCTCTTTCTGTGTTAAGATTGGTTTTTTAAACTAGTTTGAGCATCTTGTACCCAATGGGAATGGCGTACCCAGTGAGAATGGCGTAAGCGTTAAACAACTTGACCGTGAATGGTAAACATTTAGCTCCTTATGGCCACAAACTCTGCACGTAGAGAGAGCTGACAAGCAGAACCTTTGTCCCTACGAGGACAGAGAGCATCTCGCAAATGACGGGGCCCCTGCCCGCCCCACAGCGACACACTGACACGGAGACTACAGCAGCAGTAACAAAACCAGCCCAAAGTCAATCCATTGTCACCTGTCCTTCTGAGCAGGGTGAGCAGACACTCTCTACCAGGACGGAGCACAGCCCCCCACTCCCGCCCCACGGACACCCCTGGAGCTGGCACACACAGGGAGGGCCCGAAGCAAAAGCTTTAAACCAGGAGAGAACCCCCTCACCCCCCACCCAGAAGGTTTCCACAGTCCAGTCCACCGCCCCCCCCCCACGCCTCAGGCCCCATCCGCCTTAGCCCCCCATGCGTAAGGTGCCAGGTCCCGAGGACAGACCGCAGGCCCCAAGCTCACCTAGTAGTGACTTCCTATCCCGATAAGAAACACAGGAAGTTATGAGAGCTGGTTTTTTCTTACGGAGTAGAATGATGTGATTTCAGATGTCACGTTTCGGATATTTGAGTGTCAGTCCCCTTATTAATCACCCATAGGAAACAGAGCCATTCCAGGGATTAATTTCAGCCCGTCCTTTGCTGTCAGAGTATCA
>PVKZ01004718.1:0-72136 GCA_004027375.1 Macroglossus sobrinus | reverse complement strand
TTTATTGATGATATATTAAAAGATCACACTCTAAGCTAACATAATGGCATGTTTACTCTCTTCCAGATGATACCTGGTACATCAAAGTCTAAATTCAGAATCTGTTTTGAGTTTTTGAAGTGCACTCTATGACTTTCTTTCTTTCTTTCTTTCTTTCTTTCTTTCTTTCTTTCTTTCTTTCTTTCTTTCTTTCTTTCTTCCTTCCTTCCTTCCTTCCTTCCTTCCTTCCTTCCTTCCTTCCTTCCTTCCTTCCTTCCTTCCTTCCTTCCTTCCTTTCTTTCTTTCTTTCTTTCTTTCTTTCTTTCTTTCTTTCTTTCTTTCTCTCTCTCTCTCTCTCTCTCTCTCTGTCCCTCCCTCCCTCCCTCCCTCCCTTTCTTCCTCCCTTCCTTCCTTCCTTCCTTCCTTCTTCCTTCCTTCCTTCCTTCCTTCCTTCCTTCCTTCCTTCCTTCCTTCCTTCCTTCCTTCCTTCCTTCCTTCCTTCCTTTCTTCCTGTCTTTCTGTCTTTCTTTCTGTCTTTCTGTCTTTCTTTTTAGATATAATTGCTATATAACATTGTTTTAGCTTTATTATTTTTTTTTAATTACTTACAGGTGACATTCAATATTATTTTATATTAGTTTCAGGTTTTCAGTATAATAGTTTGACATTTATATAATTTATATAATTTATAAAGTGATCCCATCTATAAGTCTAGTACCCACCTGGTACCATACATAGTTATTACATTATTATTAACTATATTCCCTATGCTGAATTTTACATCTCTGTGACTATTTTGTAACTACCAATTTTTACTTTTTAATCTTTTCGCCTTTGTCACTCAGGCCCACAAACTCCTTCCCATCTATCAACCATCAGTTTGTTCTCTCTATATATGAGCCTTCTTTGGTTTTGTTTGTTCATTTATTCTGTTCTTTAGATTCCACATATAAGTGAGATCATATGGTATTTGTCTTTCTTTATATGACTTATTTTACTTAGCATAATACTCTCCAGGTACATCTATGTCATTGCAAATGGTAAAATTTTATTTTTTATGACCAAGTCATATTCAATCATACATATGTACCAGTTCTTCTTTATGTGATTATCTATTGATGGACACTTAAGTTGCTTTCATATATTGGCTATTGTAGATAATACTTCAATGAACAAAAAGGCGCATATATCTTTTTGAATTAGTGTTTTAGATTTCTTTGAATAAATATCCAGAAGCAGAATTTCTGGGCCATAAGGTAGTTCTATTTTCAGTTTTTTGAGGACATCCATATTGTTTTCTATAGTGGCTATACTGAATTGTGATCTCATCAATGGTACTTGAGGGTTTCTTTTTTTCCACATTCTCTCCAACACTTGTTTGTTGGTTTATTGATGATGGCCTTTCTGACAAGTGTGAGGTGATATCTTATTGTGGTTTTAATTTGCATTTCTCTGATAATTAGTGATGTTGAGCATCTTTTCATATGTTTATGGGCCATCTACATGTCATTTTTGGAGAAATACCTATTCAGATCTTCTGCCAATTTTTAATTGAATTGCTTGGGTCTTTTGGTGTTAAGTTCTTTATAAATTTTTAATATTAACCTCTTATCAGATGTATTATAGGCAGATATCTTCTTTCATTCAGTAAATTATCTTTTCATTTTGTTCATGATTTTTTTGCTGGGCAAAAACTTTTAGTTTGGTGTATTTTTATTTGTTTATCTTTTCCTTTGTTTCTCTTGCTTGAGAAGATATATCTAAAGAGCAATGTCAGAGAATTTACTATGTATGTTTTCTTCTAGGAATTTTATGGTTTCAGGTCTTACATTGAAGTCTTTAATCAATTTTGGGTTTATTCTTATATGAAGATGGTCCAGTTTAATTTTTTTTTGTATGAATCTTTCCAGTTTTCCCAATACCATTTATTGAAGAGATTGTCTTTACTTCATTGTATATTCTTGCCTCTTTTGTCATAGATTAATCGACTGTAAAGGTGTAAGTTTATTTCTGGGCTCTTTATTCTGTGCCAATGATCTAGGTCTCTGTTTTTATGCCAGTACTTTGCTGTTTTGATTACTATAGCATGACATCTCCAACTTTGTTCTTCTTTCTCAAGATTGCTTTGACTGTTCAGAGTCATTTGTGGTTCCATATAAATTTTAGAATTATTTGTCCTAGTTCTATAAAAAAAAATCATTGTTATATTGATGGATATTGTGTTGAATCTATAGATTGTTTTAGGTAGTACAGGCATTTTAAAGATGCTGCTAATTATTATCAGTGAGCACAGTATATGCTTACATTTATTTGTGTCTTCCTCAATTTCATTCTTCATTGTCTTACAATTTTCTGAGTACAAGTTTTTCACATCCTTAGTTAAATTCATTCCTAGGTATTTTACTGTTTTTGATATAATTGTACATGTGTTTGTTTTCTTTACTTCACTTTCTAATAGTTTGTTACTGGTGTATAAAAATGCAACTAATTTCTGATTATTAATTTTGCTCCTTGCTATTTTACCAAATTCATTTATAAGTTCTAATAGTCTTTTAGTGGAATTTCTAGGATTCTCTCTATATAGTATTATATCATCTGCAAATAATGTCAGTTTTACTTTTTCCTTTCCAATTTGGATGCCTTATATTTCTTTTTTTTTTTCTTGTCTGATTGCTGTGGCTAAGACTTTCAATACTATGCTAAATAAAAGTGGTGAAAGTAGACCTACTTTTCTTGTTTCTGATCTTAAGAAAACTGCTTTTAGCTTTTCCCCATTGAGTATGATGTAAGCTGTGGGTTTGTCATAAAAGGCCTTTATAATGTTAGGTATGCTCTGTCTATTCCCACTTTGATAAGAGTTTTTATCATAAATGAATGCTAGATTTTGTCAAATGCTTTTTCTACATCTATTGATATGACTATATTATTTTTTACCCTTCATTTTATTTGTGTGGTGTATTACATTAATTAATTTGCAGATATTGAAATAACCTTGCATACCATGAGTAAAGCCAACTTGTTCATGGTGTATGATCTTTTAACTATATTGTTAAATTTGGTTTGCTAATATTTTCTTGAGGATTTTTGCATCTATGTTCACCAGGCATTTTAACACGCATGCACGCACTTGTGTGTGTATTTTTTCTGGTAGTGTCTTTGTCTGGTTTTGCTATCATGTAATGCTGACCTCATAATGAGTTTGAGACCTTTCCCTCTTCAGTATTTTGGAATAATTTGGGAAAGATAGGTATTAGTTCTTTTTTCAATGTTTGCTAAATTTCACCTATGAATCCATCTGGTCCTGGATAGAATCCCCACTGATTTTCACAGACAGGTGTTGTGGAGAATCCTATCTGGAACTGGTGCTCTGGGCTGGGCAGCCAAGTATGGATCCCCTCACTCCTCAAAGGGAACCTCTGCAGCTAAGATATCCCTCCCAGTTTTCAACCTCCACATGTAAGTGCGGGGTGAGCCTGTTTTAAATCTCTATCCCTCCTATTAGTCTCAACATGATTTTTTGTTTATTTCCTCGGTTTTAGGACTTCTGTTCAGCTAGTCTTAAGATGGTGCTCCAGGTTGATTGTTCTGTATTTTAATTGTGATTTTAATGTGTTCATGGAGGAGGCAATAACACTGTCAATCTACTTCGCCATCTTGCCCCAGGACTAACATTTTGTTAACTTTAGGTGTACAACATAATGATTTTCTATATGTACATATTGCAAAATGACTACTACAATAAGTTTCATTAACATCCATCATGACATATAGATAACAATGATTATTTCTTGTGATAAGAATTTTTAAAAAGTACTCTCTTAGCAACTTTCAAATATACAATGCAGTATTGTTATCTATATTCACCATGCTATACATTATTACATCCCCTTATTTATTTTATAATTGGAAGTTTTTACCTTTTGACCACTTCACCCACCCCCAACCCCTGCCTCTGGCAACCATCAGAGGTATCTATGAGTTTGGGTGTTTATTAGATTTCATATATAAGATAAATATAGTATTTACCTTTCTCTGTCTGACTTATTTTACTCAGCATAATGCCCACAGGATCCGTCCATGTTTTTGCAAATGGTAGAGTTTTTTCCTTTTTATTGCTGAATATTCCATTATATGTATACCACATTTTCTTTATCCATTTGTTCATTGATGGACACTCAGGTTGTTTTCATGCCTTAGCTATTATAATAATGCTGCAATGAACATGAGGGTGCATGTATCTTTTTTAGGTAGTGATTTTGTTTTCTTTGGATAGATACACAAAAGATCATATCATAGGTATACTTAAAAATCCCATTTTTCTTAGTGGCTGCATAAATTTACATTCGCATCAACAATGCACGAGTTTTCCTTTTCTCCTTATTCTGCCAACACTTATCTCTTGTCTTTTTGATAATAGCCATTCTGAGAGGTGTGAGGTGATATCTCATTGTGGCTTTGATTTATATTTTACTGATGATTAATGATGTTGAAAATTTTCTCTTGTGCCTGTATATCTTCTTTGAAAAAAAGTCTTTGAAAATCTTCTGTCCATTTTTAAATCACATTGCTTATTTTTTTCTATTCAATTAAATGAGTTTTTATATATTTTAAATATGAACCCTTTATTAGATATATAAATTGCAAATATTTTTTTCTCATTTTGTAGGATGACTTTCCATTTTGTTGATGGTTTCCTTTGCTAAACGAGAGCTTTTTAGTTAGATGTAATCTAATTTGTTTATTTTTGCTTTATTGCCTTCATTTTTGGTGTCAAATTCTAATGCCAAAACCGATGTCAAAAAACATATTCTCTATGGTTTCTTGTAGAAGTTTTATGGTTCCAGGTCTTACATTCAAGTCTTAATTTATTTTGAGTTTATTTCTGTGAATGTTTTAAGATAGTGGTCCATTTTGAATATGGCTGTCCAGTTTTCCTAATACCATTTATTGAACAGACTGTCTTTTCCCCATTGTATATTCTTGGCTCCTCTGTCATAAAGTAATTAACGGTGTATGTATATGTTTATTTCTGTGCTATTCTGTTCCATTCATCTAAGTGTCTCTTTTTATGTCAATATCATACTGTTTTGATTATTATAGCTTTAAAATCAGGAAATGTGATACCTTCAGCTTTTTTTTTTTATTCCTTTGACTATTCTCGGGATTGTATGGTTCCATACAAATTTTTAAATTGTGTGTTCTATTTCTGTGAAAAAAGTCATTGAAATTTTGATAAGGATTGCGTTTAATCTGTAGATTGCTTTGGGTGGTGTGGACATTTAAACAATATTAATTCTACCAATCCATGAACATGAACTATCTTTTTGGTTATTTCTATCTTCTTTAATTTCTGTCACCGACATCTTATAATTTTCAGTGTATGGATCTTTTACATCTTTCATTAAATTTATTCCTAGGTACTTCTTTTTTTTTTTTTTTAGAAAATTATAAATAGAATTGCTTTCTAATTTTTTTCTGAAAGTTTAATTGATTTTTGTGTATTGGTTTTGTATATTACAACTTTAATGAAATTGTTAATTCATTCTAACAGGTTTTTTTGGGTGGAGTCTTTAAGATTTTCTATATAGAAGATTATATCATCTGCAAACAAAGACAATTATACTTCTTTCTTTTATGATTCGAATGCCTTATATTTCTTTTCTTGACTGCTTGAGCTGGCTAGGGCTTTTAGTACTATATTGGATAGGGATGGTGAGATTGAACACTCTTGTCTTGTTTCTGATCTTAGAAGAAAAGCTTTCAGTTTTTCACCATTGAGTATGATGTTAGCTGTCAGCAAAAATAAATTTCTGTTGTTTGTAAACTACTCAGTTTGAGGTATTTTGTTATATAAGGCTGAAAGGACTAATAAGACAGTAATCTTGGTGGTAAGTATATAAGCATTGTTAGCAACAAACTTCACTCTGAGAAGTGAAGCTTCAGCAAGTGCAATAGAAATGTTATTTAAAAAATGTGAAACAAAATTCCAGGGAATGAATTCTCAGCCATGTCTTGTCAAGTTAGGCAGAGTAGGAACACTTTTTAATCAAGTCAAAAATTATCTTAGTGGAGTTAAGCAAGTAAGAACATTATCTAAAAGGAAATATGGTAATCCTTGAGATTCTTGGAGTTTAACAAGAAAATAAAACATACAGACTTGAAATGACATAAGAACATGACCAAACACATAAGTAAATAAAAATATCTGTAATAAGAACCTATGTATCCTGATTTATCTTGCAAAAATGCCCAACTTCTCACTCTGGCAGAATAGGTCCCTGTTCTGCAACTGCCATGAGTCTAAAATGTAGTTGAATTTGTTATTAGAGCCAGGCAGACTGGGTTTTAATCTTGTCCTCAGTGTTGCTAAATAGGTGAATTTGGGGGAAAGTTCTTAGACCTTTTATATCTCAGGGTTTTTTTCTTTAAGTGGAGATAAAAATAATATTCTCTCTAATAGGCTGTTGTAAGCATTTACAACCCATAAGGCTTACTGTGTAGGATACACATACTTTCCCCTTCTCCAAGGCTAACTGGGGAGGGCCAGTTCTCAGATGAGCTGACCCACGTTTCCAAGGAGAATTAGGCTTGACGGTCTAGCAGTTGTTACTTGCTCCAAATACAAAAGGGAAGGCTACCAGGTTAGTTGGTTAGAGCATCCCTCTCAGGAAGCAACTGCTCTTCCTTGCAGGGACTCTGTATAGAGCACTTCCAGACTCAAACTGGAGGAGGGCAGAGAAGAGAGAGATTGTCAAGAGAAAGGATTCTGTCAAGGCCTGGAGCTCCTTACAGTAGGGAAAATAAACTGAAATTGGTCAGTTGAGTTAACCCAAGGTGGAAAATCAAAGACATTATGTATATTTTTTCACAGAAACTCTGGACTCAGATTGCCTCTGGCCTCATGAATTATTCCTCATGTTCTGCTAGAAAGTTTGCCCTTGAGAGTACAAAACACCATGGAGTCTCGAAGTGGAGCAACTTGAGATTCCTGACTCAATGACCAGAGAGAGATAAACCCTGGGGCTTAGCACAGAATTATAACTAAGCTGTAAGAAGGTCTTTCCTGAGGCTCATCCTCAGACATGGGTGTCTGGCTCCACCCTTATGGGAGAATGCTTTATACAACACACTTTTTTGAGGCTTTAGGGCATGGAGTACCTGCCAGTTCTTCCCAGATCCTACTGTTCTAAACTGATGAATCTGCTAATCTACAATCTTATTCTTGTGAGATCTTGCTTAATATAAACTCTTCTTACTCCTCTCCTCGCCCTGATTCTTATATTTATTTATTAATTGTTATCAATACTAACTTTAAAATAAGAGTGAATGCATCTGGAAGTATTAGTGTTACTGAATTGCCAACTAAGGAGAGAAATTCCAGAGGCATTGGCTTACTTTTGGATGTAAGGACCCAGATGTACAAAAAGTCAGTGTGCGCGCGCGCGCGCACGCGCACACACACACACACACACACACACACACACACACACACTCACACACACACACACACAGAGTGATAAATATTCTTCTTGGGAATATAAAAGGCTCTCAAATCTGCCTTCTTTTCTAGTTAAATGATAGGATAGGGGTGGGAGACTGAACAGGATCAGAGGTTGTGGGTTAGGGTCATGGTGGAAAAGTGAGGCTGCCTGCAGTAGAACTAGAAATCTGTTTTAGGAGAATGTCCCAAACAGAGTGGTAACCTTATTTGAAGAAAAAAAATTCTGAAAGCTCACCCACCAATAGTCTCCCCTGCATAAGCAGCTGCCTGTGGAAAATATCAGAGGCTGATCAACAAAGACATCTGGCCCAGTTTTACCATGGTCTGACCTTAGTGTGAGTGGTACATTTCTCCTACTGTTTGTTTCTTCTCTTGCTCACTCTAGGGAATGATAAATCAATATGACAGGAACATTATGTTTTATTCATTTGCTATAGTACTGGGCATACTGAACATACTTGATACATATTAAATGGTAACACTGTGACAATTATGAAAAGTCTGTGAACCAAGAGTAGCATTTAGAAAACCAATGGAAAGTAATTCTGAAAATATATACAAGCTTGGACAATGCACTTACCTTTGCCACTAAGTGGCTTCCAAAATACATTACATCCTGTGACACATTTGAATAGGAGCATTATTCATGAGTGGCAAAGTATGTGCAAATTGTAGTGAAATCCAACTGCAAGGACAGGAAATAGCATTCAGAGGGGCCTAGGATATGGCAGCCAATGAGCAATCTAAAGTTGTGAGGGATCTTAGAGCAGCTGGGACACTGCCAGCATAATCCCACCTGACCTGATCACCTTACCCAGCTTGGCACTTTGGCAGCAACTGAAGATGGAGGATGGAACTGGACTGCTGGTTGGGTGCTGTCTTTTCAGGGCTGCCCTTTGTCCTTTGTTTGTTCTTATTTCAGAGTGAAAGATAGTGGCTCTTATTAACCAAAACATAAGGTATAAAAGTAATGATTTTTAAAAGAGATCATTCCGATATTCTGTGAGTACAGATTTGATGCCATAACGAAATGTCAGTGATTTGAAAATACTTATGCATATCCCTTAACATCCCCAACATGGTGGTTTGGGTCATTTGTCTTTGAGAATTTAAAGGGCTGCACAATGAGAACAGCAGTACCCCAGGGACTGGGGTGAGTTTCTTCAAAGCCTGGTCAGCACTGGTACATTCTCCCCAAATCCCTCAGTGTACTGACCCAAGATGTCCCATGGTGCCTTGGGGACTTCAGCATGGCTCTGCCATAAAACAGAAGGAACATGATCTCTGAGCAAGCACCTGTGTTGGGGCCAAACATACTGCAAATGCTGCCCTTTTATCCTGCCTTCCTCAGAGACTTCTAATTTCCACAATCCTGAGAGTCTCTTCCTGTGAGTGCCTGACCTTGGAGGTACTTGCAGAGGGAGTGAAGGGCAGCCTCATGGGGTACCTGGAATTTGACAAGCTTCCTGGTTTATGAGATAGGTAAATGAGCTGTGCAGTGGGAATTGCAGTAGAGTTTGCAGTGTGAGATTTCCTGGCTCCCCACCTGACTTGGTGCCTGGGCTCCTAGAACTCTAGCCCAGTTCTGATCAGGTTTTTCTGCCTACTGATCACCTCCATGAACTAAAGATGACACACCACAGTGCAAGTGAACTACTGAGGCCTTTGGGGGCCTGGATTTCTTTAGCTCCTTGTTTATAGTTTTCCTATTTTAGCTTGTCCTGCAGTAGATAATCATAATTCCTTACATCTGAAGAGAGAACACTTTAGAATTTTTAAAATCCCCTTGTACAAGTTATTTGAATCTTTGTAGCCACCTTGTATGATAGATACTATGTCGATTTTAAAGATAAAGATACCAAAATAGGGAGAAGAGAGAGCTTCTTTTATGTGTTTGATGTGGACCAGTCACAACTTGAACCAAGGCTTATAAACTGCTGGCACAGTATACTGCCTTGGGGCCCTGTCTCTCGGAGGATACTCTGTGCAAGATGGTGTGACACTGTGAGGCTGGGTGGTGCAGCATGGTGGTCAGGGCTGGGCTTTGTTATTAGGCTGCTCCAGTGAGCGTTGACCATCTATGTGAATGAGACGTGTGCTCACCTCTGTGCCTTAGCTTCTTTATCTACAACATGGAACTCAAAAGGTTGTATTAACACACACTTATTAGTGCAAATAAAGTAATAGCAACTATGTTTTTTTGCTTATCGTGTTTCTGGTTCCATGCTATGCACATTATATGCATTAATTCATTCCATCATCTCAACAACTTTAGAACATGGGTATACTTATCACACCAATTTTTAGAGGTGAGGTAACTGAGGCACAGAGACAAAGCAATTTTTTAGTGGAAAAAAGATCAGGGACCATGTTCTTAACCACAACACCAGACTTCCTTTTAAAACAGACCTTAGCTCCTGATAAACATTCAAAATGTGTTGGCTGCTACTGCTGTTGTAGATGTGCAGTGGTATGCTATCAGGGCCCCGCCACCCCAGATACCACCTCTCCAAATTAGTTCCCTGTGGCAGGAAAACCTCAGTCAAGACTTCAGTTAGCTAAATAGACCCTTGTCCCCTGTTAAAATGTAAAATCCCCTGGGACAGCTTGCATTAAAACTTATCTGGCCTCTGGCCTTTGTGCCAATGAGTCCAGAGGTTATGTGGTAGGTTGAATCGGGGAGAGGGAGAGAGATTCTGAGGTCATGCTCAGAAAGGTGATGAGAGACATTGCTACTGGTCAGAACATGGCAGAATGAGGTAGAAATTTTCAAAAAGAGAGACCAAGAACTCATCTATCTTACAATTTTCCCAGCTGCTAAAATGATCTGTAACGTAAAACCTCATTAGAGTTCATTTTCTGAGCCCCTTTATCATGAATTGTCTGAGTGCCATTATGAGTTGAGAATCACAGATTAACAAGACTTCTCTGACAAAGAATTCAAAGTATGAAAAGTTCCTACAACTAGACAGTTAAAATTCAATGCCTTCACCCCAGAATCCTGCCTCCCTGTATGAATATAATTCGTTTCCCTATGTTCTGATAAACTTGACAAGGAGATTTTGCATATGACCCTGGCAGTAAATTAAACACTTTAGTGTCCAGTTTCCGCCTTG
This sequence comes from Macroglossus sobrinus, assembly GCA_004027375.1. Taxonomy (NCBI): domain Eukaryota; kingdom Metazoa; phylum Chordata; class Mammalia; order Chiroptera; family Pteropodidae; genus Macroglossus; species Macroglossus sobrinus. The sequence goes on along the minus strand of PVKZ01004718.1, from coordinate 61,540 downwards.
GCCTCAGCATGAGAATGAATGTCAGGGGCCCTTCCTTACTAGTTTTGGCACCAAAGCTGAGCCTTTTTGGTGGAGGGCTTGCTGTTTAACTTGCAGTTTCCAATCTCTTTTTTCAAAACCCAGGGGTAGTGATGTTCCCTGCCTTCCAGGAATGTATGAGAGTTAATTAGAAAATATTTGCATAAAACTTTGAAGATAAAAGCACCATATAATTGCTATTACATATCATTCCTGGTTTCTGGAAGAGAAACCAGGAATGCTTCTACTTCAGAGAACACTCTTCACATGTATCACTCACTTTAGGATAAAACTTGTTGAGGCATCAGGGAGCTAATGATATCGTGTAGAGCCCGGAGAATCTAATGGTCAAAACAAACAACAAGCACTAAGAATTACTTGGATCACCAGGAAGCAACTATCGGTAGGGTTGGAGATGGAACGAGCCCACCCATTCAGCTGCTAGCTGCTGGGCAGAACTCCCATAACTGGGTTCCAGCACAGGGGACATGGGTCAGTAAGAATGCCATGGCTCTGCAGGCCAGAAAGTGCTGGAACAGATGGGAGAGGCAAGAGATGTTATTTTGGAAGAGCTGAGGCAGGGCATGTCATGGAAGGGGGTGACATAGAATGAAAGACACTTCTTACCATGTTAGAAAATTATTTCTAGAATCTCATGATTCATTTACCTGCCTCTTGTGAGAATTCCATCACATCAATCTATGTTTCTTCCACTGTCAGGCTGATTGCACTTTTCACTATAGCATGTCTATAGGCTGATAAACCTTCAGTACTATCTACTTTCCTAGAGAATGAATTACAGTTCTTTTAAACCCTTGCTGTGATCTTTAAGACTTTCTATTATGTGCCTATTGTTGATTTTCCTACTCTTTCTGCATACACATTTGTGTGAGGGAAGTCTCCCAAATTAGCTCATGCCACCCCACTATACTCAGGTGAAAAAGCCTCCCTCTGCCCTTTTACCTACATACATTCTGAACATTTAGCCCAGTTCCTACTTCCTTGCTGACTCTTTCTCTGTTTATGCAGCTCCCAAGGGTTCCCTCTGTTCAATCAGTCCTGTTTGCTATTATATTTTCTTATATTGGCACATATCTGTTTATATAAATGTTTTCTATAATGCTGTTTGGATTACAGAATCAGGGAGACCAGGGGTTTCTTTTTGTTTGTTTGTTTGTTTGTTTTATATTTACAAAGAGCACTGGGTCAAGAAGTTTAAACTCTATGAGGGAAGGAGTGTTTCTAATACTAATATTGTGACTGACATCAGTAACAAATTACCCAAACTTAATGGTGTAAAATAACAATGGTTATTTATTATTATCTCTTTTGGTGCTATTCTGGGATTAACTTGGCTCAGCTAGGTGGTTTTCGTTTGGAGTCTATCATATGATTGCAGCCAATGGTGACTGGACTAAATTCATCTTAAAGGCCTCTTCACACACATGTCTATGGCCTAGGCTGGGAAGACTCAAACAGCTGGAATAGCCAATTCTCTTTGGGTATATCTCTCTATCTCTATGTTTGTTTTTTTTTTTCATATGGTCTCTCTAAAGTTAGCCTCAGGGTAGCTGGACTTCTTTCCTGATGACTTTAGCTTCAAATCATGTGACCCAAAAGAATGCTGCAGAACTGCGTGCCCTTTTTCTACTATATCCTGAGATTCAAGCAGCATTATTTCACTCATCCTCTTGATAAACAATATCAAATACCAGCCTATATTCAAGAGGATGGAGATTACCTCCTTGATGGGAGAAGTGTCAAAGAATCTATGGACATGTTTTAAAACCACCACAACACTCAATAAGTATGTGTTGATTGATCGAGTGAATAAATGAATGGTTATTTTTACTGTTTCCAATTTGAGAGAGAAATAGCAAACTGAAATTTACTTACTGTTGGTAACTCAACAAAGATATATATTTTTTAACATGTGTACAGCTCATGGGAAAGTATACATTTCTTTTGTCTTTTTCATAAGACCACTTATGTTATATTAGGAACTCGAAATAATGACTTGTAGATGTCATTTCTTTAGATATTGATTTCCTTCAGGGATTGTCCCAAAGGAAATACCTAGTAGCACCAGCTTTAATGAACTCTAGCTGGCGCTTGAAAAAAACAAGTGTGACAGTCCAACATAATTGATGCCTCTTATTTCTTGTTCATCTCACACTCATCTAGTACTTTGCTGGGAGAAGTTAAACAGAGTTTTAGAAACTTTATCTAAGCTTCTAAATTGTTCTGAGATCCCCCTAAGAGTAAAGAAGTCAACAAAAAAACAACTTTGATGTTGAGAAGATACATAAAGTACTCTCCCACTTCATATTACCTCAGATCCTCTATGTCTAAAAAATATCCTAGCTACAGACATTGTCCTTAGTAGTCAAGAAACAAGCTTTCTGAATCTGGACTTACAGGACTTCAAAGTTATAATCCTTTTATTTTGATGGCTAGAATGTGAGCTGACAGAACACAAAAATTTTTATCTGTTTTTTCTTTCCTGTCTCCAAACTCAAGCTAGCATCCTGGCCATGTGGCTGGAGCAACTTCATTCTAATCAGATGACATCTGTCTGGCTCTTTCATTGATTTAGCAATATTGATTGTTTACCTACTATGTGCCAGGAATTAGCACACCTGGGAGACTCCACAGAGAAGAAAAGAGTTATTTGAGATAAATTTTGTGAGATAAGATAGTTTCTAGGTCAAGAAGTACAAGAGATTGACTGCCAGGATGAAGTAGTTCCAGGCCTGGCTGAATTTATGGGAGTGTGAATGGGGCCTGTGTCCAGATTCAGCCAGATCCCTGAGTTGTACCAGAGTGTGGAGGGGCAAAGAAAGTAACTCAGGCCAGAAGGAAAAGCTGGGATCAACAGCGAAAAGTCTTAGACACCTTGCTCGGGGCTTTGTTCTTTATCCTTTAGGAATTGGGACGCTATATCAAGTGGGAGGAATCTGAAACAGGGAAATGACAGAGATCACACTGAGATTTAGAATTATGGTGCTGGTAGCAATATGGAAGGATGAAAAAATATTTGAAAAGGAAAAAAAGTCAAGTGAGGGAAACTATTCAGAGGGGAGTATTATGGCTCAGGAACTAGACAACAAGTTCTGGACCTCAGCTGAAGTGAGAACAGAAAAGGAAACAAGAGAAATTGGGAAGGCTGTTTTATAGGACGTGGAATCTGGTGTGGGACTTGAGAGAGAAGGAATAGTTGAGAATATAAATGTGAGTTTTCTGTCTCCAGGGTTTTTGTCACTGGTAGGGTGAGGTAAAATTTAGTGTTGCCCCAGTGGCATGGGAGAAGAAGAGGTGGAGTATAGTGGACAGTGGCATTGTGTATTGTCTTAGTTCTTCCCCTGTTGATGCAGTAAAGAATTACGAGTCAGCGAGACAGAAAAAAATGAATGATTTATTGAAGTACATTTTAGAAGGAGACAAGGCCTCACTAAGGAAGGCTGCAGCCCTGTGGAATTTAGGAGATAAAGGAAGAAGATAGTACTCCCCAAAGGGAGGGGCCGGTTTCCAGCCAGGAACGCTTTAACAATGCAGAAGTGGGAAGGTCTGTTTATATTTGGGCCCTGATGGGAAGTCCTAGATGATCCCTATGTGAGGTCACCTAGACTGACAATAGCCTGGTAATATAACTCTGCCTAGTTCGTATGTGCTTACCTAGAGTTCAGTCTGTTATAATTAGATTCATGAACTTCCAGGCATGGTCATGAGATTATAATGTTGGTATAATATGCCTGAAGTTAGGAGCAGGACTTTCTGCGCATGTGTTCGTGCTGGTTTAGCCAGCAGTTTTTATACCTTTGTGCTCTAGGATTGGGGAAGATTTATAATCCTAAAAGGAGATATTTCTGGGAGGTACTTAAGGACATCTTTAAGGGAGGTTTCTATGGTTACAGAGCTGGGCCTTGGCTCCTGTTGCTCATGCCTGACTAACCATCTAACAGTTTGGGTAGCTGATGACACCACACAGACCTAGGTAAATGGGGAAAGGAGCAGAACTTGGATGGGTTTAGGGGCATGGAAATGAAGAGTTAAGAGCAGTACATGACCAATTTTAAGCACCTCTAGAGAATACATTCCTCCTGAGGTAAAGAGGTTTGTAATTATTTATAACTTCTTCCTCTATTATTTTGTCACATTAGAGAAGTTGTGGCCTCTATCATCCCCCTCTTTCTTTCATTGTTCTTTTAAATTTAGGTGTTCAAAGTGTGGTCAGACCATCAGCACATAAACTAGAATCTGTATCTTACATAAGCTTATTATGGAATTTACATAAGCTTAAAGTTTGAGAAGTACTGCCATAGGACTCTAGTTTCTCCCTTCTTCCACCTCCTTCTCTGTTCACATCTTATGTAACTTTATTAAAATCTCAAATGCAAAATGATCTTAACTTCAGTTAAACATTCTGAGTCACTATTATGGATGTATTACTAGAACAAAAAGGAGAAAGCTATTGCTGACTTCCCTTCCTATACTTGGTGGTCTAGCTAATTCACAGAGGGAAGAAAGCTCTGTGTTTCTTTCTAAAAGGACACAGTTCTTTACTTATGTACATGTTTTCTTGGACATAAATTTCTTCTTATTAATTCTCTTATAATTGGGGCAAAAGCTACTGCTAAGAATAATCATTTACCTTATGTTTCATGGCTTCCAGTATGACTTTATTTCTATGTATCTTCAGTAGTTAATCTTAACAGAGTGAGTTGAAAACAGTTTTTGGGCAAACTTATTCTTCACTCAATTAATAAATACACACACACACACACACACTTCTAGGTTATTCTTGCTTTAATAAATGAATGTGTAACTTTTTACTAAGGATTGCTTCTTTTTGCAAGTCTTGACCAGTGGAGTAAATAAACCTATCTTATTTCGACTGTTACTAGGGGATCAATTCTAGTAGGTGGAGTTAAGAACATTGAATGCCATTCCTGAAGGCTAGCTGAGGGTATGTTACATAGTCTTCTCTCATACTATATTGCTGAGAGATGAGCTGTTCTCTTTCTGAATACTACAAAAGTGTCTGAATCTAGATTATTTATGTGCCAGTCACATTAGGCTTGATTCTCTAGATTTTTATTCTGTAACACAGCTAGGAGGACAAAGTAAACTTCTGACTGGGATCTCAGCTACTTTTTTAACAAATAATGGCAATAACTGTGGCAATTTCTCTTGTGGTTAAAAGATCTGGAGATAATAAATAATGCTACCAGTTTGCTTGCCAGATCACTACAAACGTCTTATCTTATGTCTGGAATTCCTTGTAATGAGTAGATAATGATTTTTATGTAGTTTTAGAGGTTAAAGATTTTAAAATTATATAATGACAAATTTGAAGTGTAAGTCAAATTTTATGTTTGACAGTATATGCATATCACTTTCCCTTTGAAGATTCTAGTTTCTAAAAATATTGAGTTGTCTAAAAAAATTTTTTTAAATTCTGATTTTCTTAGTATAATTTAATTCAAGTTATGCTTCAAGTTATTTCTCTTTTTATAACCTATCTAGCTATTAGAATTTTATGATTACTTATTACAACATTGGTTTAGAATCATTAAAGCAAGCAGCCTTAAAACTAGCTTACATGTTTAGAATATAATATAAAAATTTAATTGGTCATATCTCTGCTCCCCACCACACATACAGAGACACATAACCTCACTTTTACACACAGTGTAATTCCTTGATAGGCAAATTAGCTGACGTAGTGATTTAGCATACAGACCTACTTCTTACATCTTTTCGGACCTAACTTATTTTCTTGGTGCTTAAACATTAGCTCATAAATGAATACCTGCTTCTAGGAGACTGAGGCCTGTGCTGCTTTGGGGCTAAAATAATTGCTGAAATTACAGCATTGAAATGCCTTAGGTAAGAAAAATCAATCAAAAGAAACATTAAGTAGACAGCTTTATAAAGCATGCACCCTGAAGGCCAGGATGCTCCAGGGATGGAGAAGCTGCTTCGAGGAACAAGGTCAGTGGAATTAACACTCAATTACCCCTTCACTATGAAAGTCTATCAAGAGGGATTGCCACTCACCCAAACAAATTTCTGACTTCTGTGAATTTTAGGTTAACCCATTTCTTTATATGAACTGTCTGTAAATTAAAGGCAGGTAATTTATTTTGTTCTCTCCATTTCATTTTAAACTGTTCTCTTTATTTTTTGAAACTGTTTTGGCCTTGAAGCTCACAAAATTATCTTACTATGACCAATTCTGCTCCTTGGTTTGTGTCACATTAAAAGAATTATCCTAGTATTAGACCCTTTTATTTTTTTCCCTTTTGACTCACAAATGCATTACCAAATGTCTTGATCCCATCAGGCATTAATTCTCATATGTTTAGTGGGTGATCTCCTACATATGAATATCTCTGAAAAATACATGCTTTCTATGGGCTCTGAACTTGATCTAAATATTGTATTATACGACAGGTTGAACTTCTTATATATATATTTTTGTCAACACTTGTTCAGCTCTATCCTTAATAATTAATCATCTTTGGACCCCTGAATAATAGGCGTGCTTTAAAAATATTTTACCTTATTTTGCTATTATAACAATCTTTATATATGTTTCTGTGTTTATTGAGTTATTTGGAGGTACATATCCAGAAAGTCCTGTGTTATGGGCATATACTAACACAATTTTACTATATATTGCTAGATTGCTCACCAAAATGCTGTAATAAATATTTGCAGAATCACCAGCATATGAGAAAGTTCCTATTTCCCCTCATGCTTGCTGACCTTGGCTTTTATCTGAAAATTTATATTTTTAATTGTAGCTCTAAACTGATACCAATATTTTGGAACTCTCTGATTAGCTACAAATGAGAATGAGCAATTATTCATATTAGCCAACTCATTTCTACTTTAGCAGTATGAGCATTTATATCCCTTGTCCATTTTTTATATTGGATTATCTCTCTTATTTATATTGATTTATAGGTATTTCTTAAATATTCTGGTTATATACATTGGAAATATCTTTTCTCCATCTATCACATGTCTTTAACTTTGTCTATAGTGTATTTTGTGGAGAAGAAATCTTGAATTTTGATATAATTGGATCTCTCTATTTTCCTTTACAGGTAGTACCTTTTCTGACATGCTTAAAAAAATCTTTCCTGATTCCAGGGTCATAAAACTATTCTCCTACTCTCCTCCATCCCTAATAGCTTATTTTGTACTAAAGTTTTAAACCCATCTACATTTATTCTTGCTTATAGAGTGAAGTAGGGATACAATTGAATCTTTTCATTACAATGAGTTAATTTTCTCAACACCACTGATAAAATGATCTGTATTTTTTCAGCTTATGGCATGTATCATGTCTTAATTTCTGGTAGAGTAATTCTAACTACATGACTCTGATTTTTAGAATCCAGCTGGAATTTTGATTGCAATTGCATTGACTTAATATTATCTTTAGTAGAGTTGCCTTCTGTATCTGCACATATGGAATACTTTCTCCAAATACACATGAACTCTACAAAGTTAATTGCAAAGTCCAGAATTTCTAAAAAAGAAGTGAATTTTATGCTAAATCAAGCTTTCAAATTTGTTAGTGGAATTCCTATGATGATGGTTTTGAGAAACTTTCTTCATGAGTCCTCATTTATTTATATATTACTCACCCACTTACCAAACAATATTTGAGCACCTTCTGTGTAGATAGCACAATACTATGCATTGTCAATAAATATCTCCAAATATCTACTTAACTCACATGTCTTAGATGAACCAACTACACTCTTTTGTCCTGAGGGACTTAACAACTGCTTGAGCAATGAGACTTTAAGATCTGTATTTTATATGAAAGAACACTGCTTGTATATTTAGATAAATGAAGTTGACACTGTCATGGCTTAATGTTATCCTATGTGGATCTAAATATTGACAGATATTTTCTGGAGGTCTGGACTTTGATTTCTATTCAGCCACCAACTAGTAGGTCATTTAAATAATATTCCTCATTTGTAAAATTAAGACCTTGGAATAGGTGGTTTCTACAGTCTTTCTCGGCTCTAACATGAATTTATGGTTCTTTGACAAGTGGGATGTAGAAGCTTTTTGATTACACATGCAACAATGCTTGTGAGTCCAGGTATTGAAGTGCTAGTCATTGAGTGGGCTAACTCCCTGAAGGAGGTAGATGTGAAACAGAGTGCTACAGGAGGGAAGAGATACGGGACAATGAAGAATATAAGAGGTAGAGATAATCACAAAGATATGTAACCATGTACATGGATGGTGGAAGGTAAATTTTTCTAGTTGAAGATTGGTGAGAATTGAGAATATCAGTTGCTGGGAGAACTTAAAATAATTAATATTAACAATATTATTATTAATAATGATGTGTGCCCTTTACTTATGTAATATAAAGTGAAGCCATATGATATCCATTGGATCTTTACAATTCCATCCTTATACATGTTAAGTATTCTCAGCTTTATTTTGCACATGAAGAAATTGAGGCATGAAATTTCCAAAAGCTTGACTCCCAGATTCTCATGGTGGGGCTGGTACCCAGCCCATAAGTCTTCTGACTCCCAAATGCCTACAGTTTCTACATCACCACAGAGTTTTAATTTGATGAGTTAAGCATTAGAAATGGCCTATGGCTCTTTTTTATATCCCAGGACTCAGAATGAAGTATCTTATACCTGGTGCACTCTTTGTTTAAGCAACCAGGGCTCTGAGGAAAGCCACCTGGATTAAGGAATAATTACTGCCCCACCTTCTATTTAAAAATCTCAACTTTTACCTGCTGTTGAGATAGACCCTGCCATCCCCAGGGCCTTTTAGACTCTTCTGACCTCTACAGATGAGATAATCACTGGGAAAGAACAGCAGGGGAAAAACAAGCCCTAAATCCCTTCTTTATATTTGTGCTCCTGTGCTCTGCACTTTCCTGACTGCATAGTATAGGAGAATTCAATTAGTCAGCACATAACTGACACAGATTTAAGTTGAATGGTTAAATGGGCTATGCTTCTTAAAATAGTTTTATGAAAACAGACAGAGACAGATTTGGAGGCTAGCAAGGCTGTTCTGGGCATTTGAGAAGATCCTGTTTTGTTAGGCAGGACTGAATCTGATAGCTTGTGCCTAGGCCTAGGGGCCTTATCCAGGGTGCACTGGTAAAACTAAATGTGATTCTGTTTCTTAGAAGGGATGTTTTGATAGCACTGCCTAAAGCTGGCAGAAATCTGTCTGTATTCACCAGAGCTTTAGGTGTCTTAAATTTAGATTTTTTTTTTCAGATCAAAAGATTTCTTTTTTTTTTAATTCAAGCTCATCTTTCTTTTTAAATCACATTAATTTTCAATATCCTGAAATGATGTCCCAAGAAAATTAAAGAGAAATAAAGCAAATAAGATTCTGTAATTTGCTGCTTTAAGTTTCCAAAATTTGTTAAGTTGGTTATAGTCACCATTTTACTCATCTTTATGTCACCAGAATCATTGCTGAATCCTTAGGTACCTCAAGGGAAGAGAAAAAAGTAAACAGCTTTTCTTTCTATTATGAAAAAGAGACACTTCATGCTGATGGCTAAAACAAAACAAAACAAAACAAAACACAATTTTGTCATTTAGTTATATGAGATTTTTCTGTTGGAAAAACTAGACTTTTATAGTATGATGGGATATAAAAATTACTGATGCCTACAGCAGAAATTCTAATTTATTGTTACTGGAATACATTAGGTGATTTAAATGCACTACCAGGTTGAGAACCCTTGATGCCTTGACCATCCCTAACCTGCAGCTGCTCATTTTATTAGGAGCTAGGTATGAGAAATAGACAAAACAGGGCATTTTTAATTAAAAATTATTATGAGTCTTATAGTTTATTTTATTAATAAACATCTTTAAGTTTATTAAAATTGAGCAGATTCCCATATACCCTCCTGTATAGTTTTTTTAGTATTAACATCTTACATTAGTATGATATGCTTGTTATAATTAATTAATTAATATTGGTACATTATTAACCAAAGCCCATAGTTTATTCAGATTACTTAGATTTTATTCAATTTCCTTTTTCTATATCAGAATCCTAACTAGGAAACCACATTATATTTAGTCATCACATTTTCTTAGCTGTGACAGTTTCTTGACAGTTTTGAGTACTGGCCAGATATACTGGAAGATACCTTTCTACTGGAATTTGTCTCATGTTTTTCTTATCACTAAACTGGGATTATAGGTTTTGAGAAAGAAGAGTATAGAGATAAATTGTTATTTTTATCACATCATATCCTGGGTACATAGTACCGATTGTTGATGTTTACCTTAATCACCTGGCTGAAGTAGCATTTGTCAGGTTGCTCCAATCAAAGTTACTCTGTCCCTATTTTCTGTACTGTATGTACTCTTTAAAAGAAGATCATTAGGCACAGCCCATATTTAAGGAGAAGGAAGTTATGTTCTCCCTCCTTCAAGGTGAAGTATCTATAATTTATTTGGAATTTTTATGCATGTTTCTATACCCTCATTTATTACTTTATTTAATTTTTAATTTATATCAATGTGGACTTCGGGTATTTATTTTATACTTTGGCCTATAATTTAATCTTTGTTTTGTTATTCAAATTGTACCAGTTTTGGCCAAAGAGAGTTCTTTAACTTGGCTTTTGTGTCCTTTTGACATACCTTAGCAACTTTTTTTTTATTTTCTAGTACTATAAGATGCTACAGGCTCAGTTTGTATATCAACTGCTCCAGTACTTCTTGAATCATAACTCTAAGGTGAACTGGTTCCTTTTATTGGGAAATGGTTTTAGAGTCCAAGATCTGGAAGCTTATAGTTTATCTTTAAAGAAATTGAAATTACATTGAATAAAAGCTCTAGCCTCCCATTCTGCCATTCCTCAATCCTGTAGAACTCTTCAGGGCTGAAAAATTTATTGTTAACTTCACTGCTCACAGTATAATTTTGCATTTTCAAAACAGACTTTATCAAATAAATATATGACTAATGTATAAAGGAAACTTAAGTTATATCGGGGATTTTATGCCCTTCGTTGTTCCTATACTGATAAATAGAGGAATTGATGTCAGATACTATCAATGACCTCCTATGACTTTGAACAAATTATTTCACTTCTGGGTCCTTATTTCTTCATTTTGAAAAATTAAAAAGTTTGAACTTGGTAGGTTTGTAAAGTCATTTTTTTTATTGAGACATGATATAGTACCACTTATTTATTTTTGCTTTTGTTGCCTGTGCTTTTGGTATCAGTTCTTAAAAATCATTGCCAAGACCAATATCAAAAATAAACAAAAGAGATTGTATCAAACTAAGAATTTTCTACACAAAAAACAAAACAATAAAAAATGAAAAGGTGACCTATGAAATGGAAAAAAATTATTTGCAAACCACATATACAATAAGTTAATATTTAAAAAATATAAGGAAATTTTAAAACTCAATAGCATAAACCAAACAACTCAAAAACAAATGAGCAAAGAATCCAAATAGCTGCTTTTTAAAAAAAATATATATATAAATGGCTAACAGGTTTATAAAAAGATGCTCAATGTCACTAATCATCAAGGAAATGTAAATCAAAACTACATTAAGATATTACCTTAGTCCTGTTAGATTGTCTATTATAGAAAATACAAAAGATAAATGTTATCAAAGATGTGGGAAAAAGGTAATTTCCGCTGTTGGTGGGAATGTAAATTGGCACAAACATTATGAAGAAGGGTATGAAAATTTCCCCAAATGTTAAAACTAGAACTATCATATAATCCAGCAAATTCACTCTGGTATATATTCTAAGAAAATAAAATCACTAACACAAACAGATAACTGCAATTCAATGTTTATTACAGCATTATTCACAATATCTAAGATGTGGAAACAACCTATGTGTCTGTGAACAAATGACGGATTAAAAAAAAGTGATACACACAAACATTGAAATATTATTCAGCCATGAAAAGAAAGAAATCTTGCTTTTGTGACGATATAAATAAATCTGGAAGGCATCATTCTAAACTGAAATTAGCTAAGCAGAGAAAGACAGACACTCTATGATATCATTTACATGTGAAATCTAAAATAAAATAAGTTGAACTCAGAAACAAAGAGTACAATAGTCGTTGCCAGGAGATCAGGGATAGAGATAGCTAACGGTCGCTATAATACTGTAGTGTATACTTGAAATTAAACACAGAATAAAAAGTTGAATGGCAGTTGCCAGGGATTGGGGGAGGTAGCAATTAATACTGTATCATATATATGAAATTTTGTTAAGAGCATACTGCTTAACTATTCTTACTTTAAAATAAGTAACTGTAATTTGATGGATGTATCAATTAACTTGATTGTGGTAGTCATTTCACAATGTTCACATATATCAAATCATCATATTATATATCTTAAATATGTTATGATTTTGTCAATTATTCCTCAACAAAACTAGAGAAAATATATAATATAGAAAAAATACTTTTAAAAGTATTTCTAAATTTAGTGAATATCACAAGATAGTTTTGGGTGATTAATATTTTCCTCTTTATGCTTGACATGTTTCCTAAATTCTCGACAAAGTATTTTTTATGAGTAAGTCATAAAAACAATGTATAATTTTACCCTTTGGTTGAAGGAAACGATAAATATTTAATTTTAGCTTTCATATTATGTACTTGTTCATTTGTCCCTTAATTGAACAATTGAGAAGACTTACTTTTCTTAGACAGAAGTTTTTAGGGCAGTACATTTTTAAGATATTTGGATATAGAACTATATTACTGCCACTAAAGACTCAAGAGAAGCAACTCATAAAGCAGGTAGTGAATCACAAATGAGGTGAGGACCATTTCTCATAAGCCATTACTTTGTATCAGGAACACATATAAAACCTAATAAAGGAAGCAATAACATATGAATTCATAGAAGACAACTTAGAGAGTATCTGATGCAAACTTCTCATATGATAGATAGGTGAATAAAATGAAGCAACTTGTCCAAGGTTATATAGCTAGTTAGTGGTGGGATTCTCATAGTCCAGGTAACTTGACACATAGAAATTGTACCACAAAATCTGATGATTCGTTTTTAATAAACCATGAATGTGAGTATCATGAGGGAAAAAGTATATGTTATGGTCACTACTATATCCCTGTTACCTAGAATATTTCTTAGCATGTTATAACTATTCAATAAATATTTGTTAGATGATTTATTCTGTACAATAATTCATGGATCGCTCTGAGAATGCCTAGGATTTATCAAATTCATGTTTGTAATGTAACATTCAACATTGATTTCATTAGTATTTATTGAAGATCAAACAGATGTCAAGCATTTTACTAGTTCTTAGGGCTACAATTATGAATAGAACTGGATATGGTCTCATTAAGTCTTCATTAGGCTTGCAGTCTCATTTGGGTAACAAAAGAACCACAAATATCGGTAGAATTACAGGTGTAACAAGTGCTACAAAGTAGAGGAACAGTCTGAGAACCCATGCTGAACAGATCTGACTGATCAGGAAGGCCAGAGAAGACTTTTGTGAGGAAGAGGGCTCTGCCTTGACCTGTCAGGGAGGAGGCACTGACTAGTGAAAAGAGGGAGACACTTTGTTATGTTTGCTTATGCTGAGAGTAAAGATCATCACCAAAGTGTTTTGGGATTGTGTGTGTATGTGTGTGCATATGTGTGTGTGTGTGTGTGTGTGTGTGTGTGTGTGTGTGTGTAAGAGACATGATCAGAAATGACTTTTATAAATAATCTTTTTCTCTGTAGTATGGTAAATAGTTTAGGGAAAAATCAGAGTAGTTTAGAGCCTCAGATTTGCTAAAGTAGATATTCAAGAGATATTTAGGACAGCTGGATTAGAAATGAAAGATTAGGGAAAGAGAAGTGTCAAGGATTTCTCCTCATTTCTGGCTTGAGATGATAGCCACTATGGCACTATGTCTTCCCAAAGGTAAATCTCTCTCTCTCTCTCTCTCTCTCTCTCTCTCTCTCTCTCTCTCTCTCTCTCTCTCTCTCTCTCTCTCTCTCTCTCTCTCTCTCTCTCTCTCTCTCTCTCTCTCTCTCTTTACATATCTATATATCTATACATCTTTATATCTATCTATCTATCTATATCTATCTATCTATCTATCTATCATCTATCTATTTATACAAGAGGATGATCAAGTTCAAAAACCAAAGTGAGAATCAGCGTGAGGAGGTGAAAACTGAAGGTCATAATAATGGATTTATAAGATGTTCTTGGGAAATTACTGCTCTAAATTTATGAAATTTTTGGATTTGACCTTACAGTGCTGTGAGGTACTTTAGAGCTACACATAAATTTCTTATATTTAGATCAGGGCCATTGATTATAATTACAAGGAGGCAGGCATGACAGCATTTTGTTCATTTTAGAGTTGAGGACTTAGAGGTGCAGAGAGTTAGTATAACTTCCCTCAGGGCCCCTAGAGAATTAGTGACAGAGCAGGAAGTAGAACTGCTTTCTTTCAGCAGAGGATCTTTGCACTGAGCCAACTCTTAATCTCTTTGTTCTTGTTTCTGAATAAAATTTAAGTTTATAACATTTAGTATTTGGGTTGAGTTCAGCTTTGGCAAAATCTTATTAAAAAAAAGCAGTGAGAATCCTTTCCCCACATTTTCACAAGACATTCTTAAGCGTCCTTTTAATGCCAGTCCACCAGCTCTGTTAGGTGCCATAAGATGAACTAGAAACCAATATTTTATGTCATGTTTCAGATCCACACTCCAGAAATGTATCATGTCAGCATGTGGTCTCCAGGATGGGACTGCACATTATTCTTTAGCTACAGGGAAACATTTAGTAATGTTCTATTTTACTAGTATTGTGAAAATGCATCTATGGCCTACAGTTCTTAAAAACAAAAAACAAACAAACAAAAACAACCTTATGGTATTTGCATTGTCTATCCTAGTAAAACTATTCTAAAAAATAAATGCATACTTGTCTTCTTCCTGGTTATGTGTAAAGTAGCAGAGTGGAGAGAAGCTTTTTCTAGGTAGTTCAGGGAAAAATGTATTTACTTCCTTAATAGTTGAAATATTTCATATTTATCAAAAATAAAAACCATATATTCTAATTTTATTTTTTCTTTGGTAGTATATATTAAACTCTTATAGTCAGGCTATGACATGGCTGATCTTATTATTTTAAATATTATTTTGAAGTTGATTAATTCAATTTGATTATTCACATAATGAAATTTTTAAAAAGTACCCAGACAATAGCTGATTTCATTATGCTTCTGTTTTACTTCAGCCTACAAGAAAAGACTCAGTACAGGACATACAGAAGTTGTCATTTGAAATAATGTGGATGTCTAAACATTCCTTGAGGGTTGGTATAGATTCATTGTCCAGGTTCTGCTGTGCTATAGTCTGAGCAAGCATTGTTTAGTGAGGTGAATTGAGGGATAATAGAGGGATCTCAGACCCCAAACTGTTGGGAACCATTCTTGCTGAATGCCCTACAGACAAAGTTGCCTGCAAGCTAGAAGTTTGCAGGGCAGGTGGGCTCCTTAATGGATAAGCTCATTACTGAAGGAGGAAGATTAGCTTAATAGATAAGCTCATTACTAAAATTGTTTGCATATCTGTGGGTGTTGCTTCTCATGCACATCCTAGGGTATAAATATGCTGTGCTTAATAAACTCGGAACTCAGTATTCACTGTTAGCCCTCCTGACTTTATCTTTTGTCTCTCTCTCTCTTTTTTTTTTTCTTAATCTTTATTCCCCCTCTTGGAAACTGTCCACTCTTAGCCAGTGGGCTCCAGCAAGTGGCGCCCGAACAGGGACCTGAGCACGAGGGACAACAGTGAAGGACACCGCAGGACAAAGAGGCTAGCCAAGAAGTAAGGTAAGGGATTGTGGTGAGTAATCGGGAGTTGTATATACAAGCAATCAAGAAAGGAAGAGCCCCGGGAAGAAAAGAAAAATAAATAAATAAATACAAATTTTAAAAAAAGAAAAGAAAAAGAAAGAAAAAGGAGAAATAAAATGGGTAATGGCAATAGCCGCACGCTTTTTGTACATTTGTAAATAGTTTTTTAGAATTTGTAGGAAAGAAAGGGTTAGATCATCTGGGAGACACCCCGGCGGTTGTGGAAGAAAGTGAAACTAAGCCTTCCGCTCCACCAGCTGAGCCACTTTATGAAGAACTGGTTTTTGAAATTTTATTTCCCAGGAATAATAAGAATTCCCCAGATCCAGAGGATGCAGAGTAATTAGAAGAGGAGGCTGCTCGGTACCATGATGGGGTATATGAGTATATGCATAATCTCTAATCTGTATTTGTTTGTGTTATATGTAGTATAGTGGTTTGATAGAAAGAAAAATGTATGTTTTTGGTAACAGAAGGTATAAAATATAGAGATTTATTTTGACGGAAATTAAGGAAAGGTGTTTATCTTAAAATTAGTTATTTCTGAATGAGTGAAAAGAGACAAACTGTAGGAATAAGCAAAGTAGTTGAAAGTTTGTGAAGAGTAATCTTGAGGAAATTTTATGTGATTAAGGATAAGATTAGAAATTTAAATGCCAAAAATAGACTAATACAAAATGAAAATTGTGTTTAATGTTCCTTAGAATATTAGTCTGCTACTGATGTTATGGAAAAGTTTTCCAAGTAGAAAACAAGGAGTCAACAATTGGGTACATTTATCTATGAGTCCACACAGGTTCCTTCAGAAAATAAACCAGTAAGCACAATCTGTTCCTGTAAACCCATGGAAGATCTTCAGCTCTTGTTCCAGAAACTAGATAAGTCCACATGTCCCAGGAAATCAGGAACTTTTGTGCTAAGTTCGTATCTTCTAGGTTGTGAGGCTTCCCACCACTTCTATGTGCTGGAATGATGTCATGTCGAATGACCTCACATTGTCTGCCTCTGGAGCCCTTAGAATAGGCTTTCAGAGATTTTTATTTCCAGTAGGCAGGGATTACAGCCCTATCTCAGCTTTGAAGAAGTTACAGAAGAGAGACCTTTCTCCCTCAACATCCCTTTAAGATTAAGGGAATAAAATCTCTAAAGAGAAATAATGTAGGAAAGAGGCAAAAAAATTTAGGTGTTGGTTGGGTCACATTCAGAGACTACAATGCCTCTGAATGGAATTAAAATAAAGTTAAATTACATTTACAAGAGATATAGACTGGTAATAATGCCAGTATCAATGTAGCTCATCTTCATAAACATATTTTTGACATCCAAAACAGTAGAGCCTTTATTATGGATCCTGCAAAACTGGCTGAGAAAACTAGATGATTTGAGAGGCTTTAACCCCTATAATTTTCTTAAAAATACAGCCTGGTACTTATTTAGTCTGCTATTGTTGCTGTTAACAAACTTCAAATACAAAAAACAAAAAGGAGGAGTCAGCCCCGTAACTCCTCAGAATATCTTAAACCATGTACTTTTTACTTTAATTTTTTTGAACACAGATGATGATGGTCAAATAGCTGCAGAACGGCTCTGGTCTACTTTGGGGACTCCAAGAGCAGTATAGTTCAGGGTCCCAAAGACCCTGATGCTGAGACCCCATCACAGTCCTACCTTCTTTGCAGTCGCCGTGTTAAGGACTGGTCTGGAGGACCCCTACTGGGACAACAGGAGATTTGACTAAACTCGGAAAAGATGTACTGGCTTGTATAACCCCACCTTATGTATTATTGGTAGGGAATGTTACCATTTCTATGAAAAGTCAATTTAATGTTACATGTGACAATTGTAATCTTATTAATTGTGTCTCCACGGTTCCCACTGGGACCGCAGTAATGGTTCAGTATTTGCTTTAGGTTTTGTGTAATTCTGGGTTTGTGTGTGCTTCCTCCATTGCTAAAATATTTCATCAGCTCCTTCATGAAAATCTGCGCTGAAGTGCAGTTAGGCTCCAGGCTCAAGTTTAACAACAGTTTAACCCCCCGATGGCAGAGGCTGGTAGCCAGTGACGGGAAAGATTCCTCCTGGGTGAAATTAACCTAAGACAGGGCATGAGTGATGGAATTCATGTGCTGATGACAGGTAAGGTTTACGTCTTGCGGAGGATCACCTAAGACAGGCACAGTCCATCTGCCCCATAGCTGGGAAGGCTATGGCTTGTAATAAATAAAAAAGGGGGAGATGTTGGGAGCCATTCTTGCTGAATGCCCTACAGACAGTGTTAAAGTTGCCTGCAAGCTAGGAGTTTGCAGGGCAGGTGGGCTCCTTAATGTATAAGCTCGTTACTGAAGGAGGAAGATTGGCTTAATGGATAAGCTCCTTACTGAAGTTGTTTGCATATCTGTGGGTGTTGCTTCTCATGCACATCCTAGGGTATAAATATGCTGTGCTTAATAAACTCGGGGCACAGTATTTACTGTTAGCGCTCCTGACTCTATCTTCTCTCTCTCTCTCTCTCTCTCTCTCTTTTTTTTTTTTCTTAATCCTCACTCCCCCTCTCAGGAACTGTTCGCTCTTAGCCGGTGGGCTCCGGCACCAAATATCTTATTTTTTCTCCCAGGGTAGTACTGTTTGTTCATTGTTTCTTTGCGAAGTCAATTTTTTAATAGATTTATGCAACTTGATGTTTTGATATACATAGTCATAGTGAACTAATCACCACAATCAAGCTACTTAACATATTCACTATCTCACAGTTACCCTTTACTTTTCTTTTCCTTTCTTTCTTTTCGCTTCTCTTTACTTCTCTTTCTTTTTAAAATGAGAACACTGAAGATCTAATTTCTTGGCAAATTCCAAGTATACAAGATAGTATTATTAATTATAGCATTATTCACCTTATATAACTGAAACTTTGTACTATTCAATCAAATTTGAGCACATGATTTTATAGTTAGGCTCCTAAGAGAATACAGTAATTAAAATACTGTTAAAGAATGTATTCAGATATGAACAACAGAAAACTCAAATGACTTAACTATAAGGAATAGAATAAAATAAAATGCTTTAAAAAATGCTTGAAAGAATAGGTACATAGGAAGTTAATTCAGTGGCTCAACAGAATTATAAGGAGTTAAGCTTTTTTTTTTTAATCTTTTCTCTCTGCTATAATCAACATGTTGTCTTTTACTTTTAGGCTTGCTTTTTTATGATTGCAAGATGGCTGATTTAGCTCAAAGCCTCAAAGGGCCTCACCCTCATACAACATTGTCTAAAGGCCAGAGGAGAAAAGAGAGCTCATTTCTTTTCATGTCCTATCTTAAGAGGAAAATGTCCTCAGAAAAAAAATAGCAGAAATCTCATGTCTCAAGTGCCAGAATTGCTACTTACGTTCTTCCTGACTCATTCACTGGCAAGGGGGATGGGATAACCTTGCTGGGAGAAGACCCGTCATCCCTGGAGCACATAGCCTCTCAATATCTAGTTGAACTGCAGTTCTGGAGCAAGGAGTAGGTGGAGATATGACTATTTGGTAGGCAACCAACAACTTTCTGTCACATATTTACAGTCCTGAAAGTCTTGAGAATTCCATACTTTTGTCAAGCTTTCCATATGCTTGCATTTCTCTTAAGAACTTTCATTTTGCTTTAAATTAGGCCACTCATGGAGAAGAAAAAGGAGTCAGAGGTGGGATTTCAAGTGCCATGTGTTCAGGTCTCCATTCTGAAAGTAAAACAGAAAGTTTTATTTTCTGTTTGTGCAAAATAGGAGGCTGGATACATGACCTCTGACATTTCTTCCAGGATTATCTTGAGCCTTCCCTCTTATTTAAATGACCTACTTGATCATAAACTCTGAGAAGAGGTTTCTGATGGACCAAGTGTTGCTAGAAGCATGCTTTTCATCCAGGTGTTGCTGTATGTGATGGAGCTTGTTTTACAGGCCCAAGTTTTCTGGCTCATCTTTCCAAGCTGCTACAGCTTTGCAACTTGGGCTTCCTCTGTGAGTCTGATGTGATTAATATTAAAAGCTGCTTAATAAAGTGTGAGATATATGACCTAGTGGGAGAAATCTTATTGAGTTTCCTTCATAGAGGAAAGTCTTGTGGGAGAAAAAGTTGTGCTCATTCTGGCTAATAAGCTAGAAAGATTGAGTAATCCTGGAAAACGTACATTTACATGTTTAGAGAAGAGACAGTGAAAACTACAAAAAAAATGAATGAAAAAATTGACCTTTGAATTTTAGGATGTATGATGAATTGAATTCTAAATATTTAAATGAAATTAAGATGGAAATATACTATATAAATTTTTCATTTTCTTTTATCTTTTTTTTGGGGGGTAAGAAAACAAAACAAAACCAAACCAAAAACTAAATAGAAAGCAAACAAGTTAAAAAAAAAACATTTCCAATAAGGAAATACACAAATAGCTACATAAATGTCTGTGAAGATTTTAACTTTTTCAAGTTTATAGCACACATTCCCAGACACATTGGTTAATAATGATTATCTTGGATAGAGTCAGGTTTTTCTTGTCACTGTTTGCTTCTTTCCATGAGGCAAATATCTGGGGGCAACATCTTAAACTGGATCCTTTACTTCTTAAAACTATTAAAACACAGGGTTTTATATTTCTTTTATTTTCTGATACTAAGTAAATGTGTGTTCTTATATTGTATCTGTAGTTTGACTAGAACTACATCTCTATATGAAATTTTTTTTAAATAATTATTTGAAAAACATAATCTATTAATAAGTATTTGAGCATTTAATAAGATATAAGATAAATAACTAGTTACATACCCACAGTTTTAAACTTTCTCTGGGTGCTCGACATTGTGTAGATCTCTATAAACTATAATAGATTACTATAATACACTTGATTTTTTTAAAGCATAAATCAAGCCTAACCCACAGCATCACTTATATAATGCATGAATCTAGTTTCAAAAAATGGGAGCCTCATCAAAGATTTTTGTGAATATGTGTCACTGTAATTATTTAAGTCTACCCATTAGAGTATTGGCTTAAATTTTTTGGAAAAAATTGAACTATCTGGAACACTAAAATCCAGGTAAAGGAGATGTTGCTACTATGCTATGGAAAAAATCTTTGGCTATCTATCTGAATATTGCCTTAGCTGCCAGTTCTTTGGCCCTTGCTAGATTTCAGATAGATTGTCACAGACACTCAGATGAACCATAGATATCTTTTGCATAGAAGCAGATGTTAAATGTAACAAAACCCCAAACCAAGTCAAAACTATGACTTTAACACAATTCATAAATTTTGCCTTTAAGTTTTACTAAAATTGTCTATGGTTTTGTTCTACATTACTAGGAGATAGGATTAAAAGTTCTATGACATTCATTCTAAACTGACAGCTGGAAAATGCTCAAAAATTGATACATGGATGCATTCTCTTTTTAATTTCTTGTTCAATAATAACTGATAAATTTTTTAGTTGGCAAAAATGAAAAATGGATCCAGATACTATAATTAATTAATAACAGTATTGTTGTAAATAAAAATATAATTTTATTTTAAAACATTTTCTTACTTTTCTAAGTTATTTTATAATTTCTTAAAGCAGTTGAAAACTAAGAGACAATAAAATACTTATTTTTCTATATAACTCATTTTCCCTGAGATAGTCATTATTTTGATAACACAAATAGCACTAAATTAAAAAATATATATATTTTAAAGTCTACTATGAGCCAGTCACTTTCAATCCATTATGTGGGGTATATAGCACTATCCTCATTTTTTAAATGAGTAAGATTAGGCTCACTATGGTAAATCGTTTGCTCACATTCTCACCACTAAAAAGTGGCAGTCCTGGTGTTTGAACCCACATTAGCCTAACTCTGACATGCCATTCAGACAGAACATGAGAAATATTTCCCCTGTCACCAACACTGGAAGAAATTCAACTACTTAAGTAGAACAGAAGCTACTGTGCATTACTTTTCTTCCAGGAATCTCAAATTACAGATGTACAGTCTGGTGTGATTGTTACTATCTCATGCTTATTAAACTGAGTCACACAGTCTTTGGGCAGGCCAGTCAGGAGAGGAACAATGCAGAGCTAAGGGACATTCCCAAAGAGTATTAAAGACATTCTCAGAGGCATGTTGAAAGGAAGATTATTCAGGGTCTTCTACTTCCCAGAAGTAGAGACACAATTTCTAGATCTAACAATCACCCCTTTCAGAATTTTTTGAAGCTATGGTCCCTTCCAAAATATAAAACATTATATAATGTAGTGAGAAATGGTTATTTTCAAAGCATTATAGGGTCTTAGAGGGCAATGCCCAGCTGTTTAATTTCAGCACGTTAAAAATTTGAAAATAACAGGTTATAATAATAATTGTAATGTGTAGATTAGAGTACTAACAATAGAAAATTATAATAAGACTGTAGGAGATATGTGAAGCATAGTATCCTCTGTGTTTACAGGCATTAAGTATACTGTAAATAAATTCAGTAGTGTCAAACTTTCATTCTTCATTCTTGAACACATTAATCATCTATTTTAGCCATTAGTATGTGCTTGTGTGTGCATATATATGCTTGAATATGTGTATATATTTGAATGTAGGTATATATATATATATATATATATATATATATATATATATATATATATCATGTGGGTGTGTTTGTTTTTGTGCATGTATGTGCTCCTGTGTATATGTGTAGAGTTGTGTGTAGTTGTATGTGTATCTATGTGTGTATATGTTTTGTGTATGTATACATGTGTTTATGTGTGTGTTTGGATCATATAGGTGTGCTTGTGTGTATGTATGTTTGTGTGAGTATGTGTGCATATATATGTAGGTGTGTAGATGAGTATTTATGTGTGTGTATGTGTATGTATTCACCTGCCTTGCTTTGCTCATGCTCCCTTTAAATTCAAACGACTGAACAGATGTTTTCCTAGACATTTTCAAGCCAGTTTCCTGAAGATGATCTTGCTTCCTCTTGCATTAAGAAGATGATTACATAGAAAACTATAGAGCCTTCTGTTTTCCCATAAATGTTGAAAATCCCACACAGAAATAGATAGAACACTGAACTTGGTGTCAGAATACTTGAGTAGAGCTCATTTCTACCACTAACTCATTGTGTCAACCTGACAAAGTTTTCCTTTTCCTCAGATACAATACAAGAGGATTTGACAGAAACCCAAGACCCTGTGTAATGTAAGTATCTCATCCAACATCTTTGTGTGTAGTGGGTGAGAGAGAGAGAAAGTTATAAATTTAGTAGGGCAATAACAGTGTTAGCTTTGCAGTGACCACTGGATTTATGCCCGATGACCCCTAAGGACTAAACAACTGAAAGTTAAACTGAAATTTTACAAAACCTGAAAATTTACAGAAATGACTATAAATTTTTGCTAAAAATGAGATCCTGTAATTATAACTTTAAAAAGTACTAAATAAATATATTAAAATTTTTAATTAAAATTTAAAAATAATAAAAGTATTGAATAAGTAAATCATAAGTTACTAATTTTTATTAAATAAGAAAACTACCAGCAAAAGATAGCATATTCCAACACATAAAATATAAACTAGAAATATGTGGGACCATTGAAGACTACATGTGAAGGTACTTTTGCTGTACATTGTCCATTGGTATAAATGTTTCTTAGATTTATAGAAATAGTGAAAGTTTCTTTTATTTTTAAATTCTTCACAGGAAAATCTAAGTCATATTGAGATTTGATTTCTAGCCATTGTTGGTGTTAAGATAACCAGAAGCAATAAACCCATTTTAGCACATGATAGCTCCAAAATACAGGTTGATAAAATAACTTCTTAACATGACATAAAGTTTTAAACTTTCAAAGTGAGTTTGCTCAAGAAATATGTAGGTCCTGATTTAACTAATCTGTGAGTGTTTAGTTAGTATTAA
The DNA here is from genome assembly GCA_004027375.1 of Macroglossus sobrinus. Classification (NCBI taxonomy): domain Eukaryota; kingdom Metazoa; phylum Chordata; class Mammalia; order Chiroptera; family Pteropodidae; genus Macroglossus; species Macroglossus sobrinus. The sequence goes on along the minus strand of PVKZ01004718.1, from coordinate 37,678 downwards.
ATGCTAAGAGAGAAATATTTGCATCCATAATTATCTAATAATTTTGGTATTTTTTTTGTTCCAATTATATAGATGAGAGTTGAAGCAATGAAGTCTAGGTAATATTTGTTTGCTTTGGTCACTAGAAATTTTAGCAACTAATTTGAAACCCCAAGTGCTACCCACAGAATATACATTTTATAAATTATTTTGTTCATCTTTTCTTACATTTTTCTTATCCTGTTATTTTTAAACCTGTTTTACAAATTTATATAAATCCCCTCAGTGCTTTATTTTTCTTTGTGTTTTGATTTTGTTTTTAAAGAACAGAAAATCAAATTGATAAAATAAGTGATATATAGTGATAGGATTTGCCTAAGCTATTGTTTTTTAGCTAATCTATAACAAAGTCAGGCTGGAACTCACCCTACCTAATTCTCTTTCTTGAGAGATGAATTCTAAATTACCATGCAAATATCAAGTAGGATTTCTCTTTAAAAAACTACAACTCAACCCTCAAATAAATCATAAACTGATTGGTTAGATGGAGAGAGAGAGAGAGAGAGAGAGAGAGAGAGAAAGAAAGAGAGAAAGAGAGAAAGAGAAAGAGAGAGAAAGAGAAAGAGAAAGAGAAAGAGAAAGAGAAAGAGAAAGAGAAAGAGAACAAACTGATGGATCAAGAGCCAACAGGTAGTATTCAAAGCAAAGAGAGTGCCATTCCAGGCTTGCTTCTCTTCTTAGTTTCTCTTGTAAATCCTCTTGAAACATGCAACCTTGAAGTTAGAGACAAGACCCGACTTAAAACGAGTTAAAGGAGAAAAGGCAAGTCTGGACATGCAAGGTTTCATATCAGGGGGCATTTCTTTTAAATGGGGTAACTTGGTTAACAAATGGCACTTTTCTAGCCATCAAAAGGCAAATAAGATTGAGGGGTAAAGCACCAAAAGCACTAATCAACCTAATTGAACATATTTTGTCAACACGCTGCTGTGAGACCTTCTTCTGTGGACACCAGCTCAGACTAAGTGGTGCAGCTGTAAACTCAGAACTTATAAAATTTGAAGTTGATGAGATGCTTTCTCAAATTATACCACAAATCTAGTGTTAGTATTTGCCATTGCTCCTCTGTAATTTGCACCTGTGTGCTTATGCAACTCTATGTATATCAGACAACATAATTTTTAGTTTATTGACAATCTCCATGGTAAAAAAAGAAATAAATGGCTTTAGAATGTGCCTTTGCCATAGATGTTTAATAAGTGTTGAATACAGAAATAACTAATAAAAAATAAATGATGAAGCAAATAAAATAGATATTCTTGACAAAGAAATTGTTTCAGAAATGTAAATTTTTTTTTATTAGAAAGGATCCTAATTTGGTCAGAGTTATAGTTAATCCTTTTAATGTAAAAGTGCTGTATAACAGAGTTTTAAAGATGTAGAAATGTGGAAAGCTATGACTTTGGTGTTATTTTTGCTAGAGAAAGACAATATGATATAGGACAAATTACAACACTGAGAATATTTCTTTTGAAGAATAAATTGGCAAATAAACAAATATTGCTGATAATAGTATATACAGGATTGGAAAGAAGTATAAGACATGAGCTCTGTGCTCAAGCACAGACACAGCTGAAATTTACTAGATGATCAGAGTACAATGCGGTGTAGCAAGTTTAACTGCATTTTTTAAAAGCTGTAAAAAGTCAGAAAAGGGAGTGTGTAAGACATTAAATCATAGGTAGTGTCTAAGTGGAGCATTCAAGAAGCAAAGGAGGTAAGGGCATTATGAGAAAAATATTGAAGGAGGGGCTCTGTGGAAAAATAATATGAACTAAGTAATAGAGAAAGTAGAATAAGCCCAAATCATAGTGACACATAATCTGAATGTTTTGCTGCAAATAGACAATTTGAGGACCATGGGCAAGATGGAAGGACCAAATAGTGTTAATAGTGCCACAATTAATTTTCTGTTATTTTAGTAACATGAAACTGAGAAAGAATGAAACAGAAGATCTCAATTTTCAGTTTAATCACAGATTACACAATTTTTTTTTTTACCTATTTGATCAATTGAAAAAATATATCATAAAATAAATAGATTTAAGCAGCATTTTTTGGCCATTTCTCCTTGACAAGAGTCCAGACAAAAGAGCCCAGACATTCTAGAAGGGTAGAGGAATCAAAAAAGAATTAAAGAGATGGGTAATATTGGAAACCTGGAGAAAAGAGGATAAGTCAGAGGATGAATTTCAACATTCCTATAACCCTCTATTATCAATCAGTTTCTCTCTGGCCTGTGTGTTCATTTCTTCTTTAGCGTGTTTGTTCACTGTCAGATACTTATTCTGCCTCACCTACTGGAATGCACTCCTCTAGTATGGACTAGAGGCATTATAATAAATAAAGGAAAAATTGCTAAGGTTGCAAAAACTATGGGACAATTGAAATATTTACTTATTTTTCTGGATTGCAATTATTTATCAAGTGGAATGTAGAGGCATCATTTTGTAGATGATTTCGCCAGCTGTGTCAAGTCTGGAAATTCCTTATTCAGCAAAAGTTAACTAAATTAATCATGAATAAAATGTTGACTTAATTGTATTCTTGTAGGGCCAGAGGATTCAGAACTTGTTTCCTTCTAAACTCCCACTAGACTTCTCTTCTCCCGTTGAAGACAGGGTGTGGGACCGGAGTATACCACTCATCATCTTCTGTTTTGTTGTCCTGCTGGCTGAATTTAGAAGAAGGAGTAATGAAGACTTTGAAGGGTTTATCATAGTGGGCAACAGGAACTACTATATTTAATCTGTGTTCTTTTCCTTAATTTTAAAATTACAATTCTTTCACTTCAAATGGACTTTGATCTTTTTTCTAACTAGTCTTTGCACAAATACAGTCTGGATAATTTGCATCTAGTGCATATCCCACTGATACAAATGTCAGGTGTAAATATACCCCCTTATTGGGTTAGCCTAATTTATCATGACCTGATTTTTATGTCTTGCCTAGAGCTGGATTGAAAGAGAGACAAAGTACTTCCACATTTCCTTTTGCTTGCCAAATGTTTCTCTGTGTCATATTACTTCGAGTCTTTAGTATTTTTTTAAAAAAATTGGCTTAACTTTACTTGTGAGTATAATTTTTTTATTAATTTCCATTTTGTTCTGTAAGACCTTTTAGAAAATAGTCTTCATTTATTTAGAATTTACAAATTATTTAAGGCAGTGTTCTTCAATCGACTGGAGAACAGTTTTTCTTATTGTGTTTATGAAAACATTTTATTCTCAAAGGAGAGACCTAATTTAATACATAATTATATTTATTGGCAAACTCTAGTCAAATCATTATATTCATTAAGAAAGTGTAGATCATGTAGAGAGCTCCCAGCCCATCTTATGGCTGAGGAAACTGATGTGTGGGGATAGTCTGTGATTTGCTCTTGATCATGGAGCTATGCTGTATTTACTTGCCTCTTTCCCAGCGCATTCCTGTGTCAGGTTCCTGCTGAGGCCACTATTTCCCTTCCATATAACTTCTGAAAATTTCTTCCTGCTTTTCCTGCTCCAGCAATGGGGTCTGTTGTCTCTGCCGAAGCAGTACCTCAAGGATGCATGATTATGTTCTGAGACAGGCTTCCTTTGGCTTTTTCATATACCACAGAGATGTTTTTAAAAATCGCATATCAGGCACTACTCTGAGCTTACCTCTAATATGGTGCTATCTTAGTGATATAGCCACCAATATATAAACTTTCATTTCTGGAGCCTATCTGTATTTCTTACTTGCTCTACAATTCCCTGCTCAGACATTTGACTGATAGATATTTGGGGACTGGAAGGAGGGGAGATTCTAGAACCCATTGAGAAGGCACATGTAAACATGTTTTTCCATGAAACTTAATGACCTCAGGTCAATGGTCAAATGGTTAATTGCAAATCTGATTTATATCCTGACTGAGACTGAAAATGTTGGGGTTTTTCCAAAACTATGAGTTATGCTTTGTGTATTTGTTTCCCCAGAAGCACAGACTTTCCTGACTTTATTTTTTGTCTTGACTCTATCTCGGCTCATCAAGTGGTAACCTCTCAATCCCCAGACTCGCTCTTAGTGATACAAAACCTTTCTCTCCATCTCACCATGGGGATAGTGTCACTGTATTCTATCCATAGTATTGTACATTTTTATGGCATAGTTTAAAACTCCTTATAATTAATTCTACAATTAAATGCATTAGGTTATTTTTAGGATCGAAAAGATATATTTTTAATAGAAAAAACTCTTTCTAAACTGTTTATTGAAAAGTAAAACATTATTAGTAACAATTATTTTTTTCTCTTTGACTTGTTTATAAAGTATTTTCAACCAAATTATGGATATGGTGCAAGCTAAAATTTACCTTCACAAATACCAATTTGATAAAAACTTATTCTTCATTTTACATGAGTTTATTCATTGAGAATCAACATAACATGTGACCCATATATATCTTTTTGCAGATGACCTATTTCTGCAATTTCTGTTGAGGGTTTTGTGTGCTAGCGTGACAATGTGATATGGGAATGCATTTTCTGTAGCTGGCATTGTGAGACAATTATGAGACAATAATTCTTTAACGGAGGTTTTCGGGTGCAATCTCGAAATCACAAATAAGACATGAATATTGAAAGTACCAAACACCTTTAGTGATCCTGTAGTCAATCCTTGGTATCAGAGGATAAAAGAGTAAAAGAGTACTTTAAATATTTAAATTCTTGTACATTCAACAAGACTCTCTTTGTTACTAGACACTAGGCTGAGCACTAGAGCACTTACGTAACTCTTGTGTGATGCTATCTTAGTGATACAACCAATGATACATAAACCTGATATACAAATATGAAGAACATGCATACCTTGCCCACAAGTTATAACCAACTGTGTCAGACAGATGCACAAACAGGATTTTAAATCAGTATGCCATGTGCCACTTTAGCACTTGTACTTGTACACTTATATTCAGGTCAGCTTTATGGTATGTAAACTGTATTGTTGCAAGGGTCCTGTGCTTACATAGGGTTCATGTTTAGTTTAATACTCTTATTATTATCTTGAAATTCTTCATAATTTTTGAGCAAGAGATCTCACAAATTATGTAGCCAGTCCAGTTTATATTTATATCTCTTTGAGTGCTTACTAACTTCCAAGTATTATTCTAGGTGTAGAGATACTTCACTAAACAAGACAGGAGAACTCCCTGTGCTCACGGAGCTTATACTCTAGTTGTGAGGAGAAGAAATAAAAGTAAGCATAAAAAACAAGTTCTAATATATCATGTTTGAAAAGTACCATGGAAAAAATAGGACAAGGTAAGGTACATTCCTGATGTACCTTCAAAGAAGGTTTGAAATTTTAAATAAGGTCAGAATTTGGAGCTAGTAAGATGAATTTTTCATGTGTTTGTTGTCATTAACATGACTTTATATTATATTTAAAGAGTTTCACAAAGCCACAAAAGATATGCAAAACCCAATGTGGTGTCATATTAATGTCTTTAAAAATTGTGGCTTTTGCAAAACAGAAAAAAATAAAAGAAAAAATAATTATTGTATTCGATCTACTCAAATCAGATGATGAAACATATGAAAGAAATACATTAGAGTCTGAAGGATCAAATAAAATGCCATTAGGGGTCTTTACAATCAGACTGTAAGACATTAAAATGTCATGAGAGGGCAACAAGACCAACCAACCAAACAAACAACACTCCAAATGAAAACAAGCAGGGAAGAATTTAACTGTACTCTAATAGGGTGAAAATAGGTTCAAATCAGAGTGAAGAATTAAGCAATATGACATTTTTAATCTAGGAATGTAGACTGGGGAGTATGTATGTTATGGATTCATTACAATGACTTTTTAATTTAATTTTACAATGACTTTTACAATGTAATTTTTGTTATAATGACTGAAAAAGATTAAACCTGTTTTATCTGTTCATTAAACCTGTTTATCTGTTTATATAATGACTGAAAAAAATTAAACCTGTTTTATCTGTTCATGGGAAGTATTTTCATCCTGCACCTCAGCTTCACATTTCTCTGGATAACATTTAATCTTGGCTCACTAAATTGGAAACCTCCACTTGTTTGGTGTAACATAAATGCCCTGTCTTGGTTCATGCAGGCTGCTATAACAAAATACCACAGGCTAGATGGTTTATCAACAACAGAAATTTATTTCTCATAGTTCTGGATCTGGAAGTCCAAGATGAAGATACCAGCATGTTCAGGTTCTGGCGAGGGCCCTCTTCTGGGGTGCTGATTACTACACAGTGGAAGACGCAAGGAAGCTTTCTCAGGCATCTTTTATAAGAGTACTAATCCCATTCAAGACAGTTCAGTACTCATGATCTCATTAATTCCCAAAGGCCTCACTTTCTAATATCAACACATAGAGCATTAGGTTTCAACATAATGAATTTTGAGGTGACACAAATATTTAATTCACAACAATCCCTTTAATGGTCAGTGTCTTTTAAACTGAGAATGATGAGGAAAGTTAGAGAGATGATAAAATAAATCTAGCCCACAATATCTTATATAGGAATTATCTGTATATGTTGGAGCAATTTAAATAGTGGCCAAATCAAAATATCTAACAAGCCTCATGATTAAAATTAAAAATATAATTGATATTATTGTGCTTTTAACTTTAAAGTCTGAGTTTACTAAGATGTAAAACAGTATTAAAATGTTAACAAAGTTTAAGATATGTCAAATTTATGCATTTATTTGATTTACAGGAACTTATATTTTAGAGAATTTCTACTTCTTAGAAACAATTGAAAATCAAATATATTAAATTTATAGATGCAGTTTAAGGTAATCAATGTCCCCTTTATTAAAGACCCTTTATAAGTGATATTTATCAGATTTTAAGTAATATAATATTACAAATAAGAAATATTAATGAATCTTTAAAAATATTTGTAAAATTATAAGTTAAACTTAAAAGCTTAGGCAAAATAGAATTTTAAATTAATAACTTTGAAAAACTTATATTAAAGCCTAAAGTAAATAAGGTCTTTTCTGTGCATGAAAGCCACCCTAAGGACACTCTGCCTAACTGTACTAGAGGTAGAATTACCAGTTAAGTGTTTGAGAACCCAAGAACAATTTTTTAAAGGACTACTTTGCTCCTTTGTTAATTATTAAAACAAAAACAAAACAAAACAGGACTGGAATCATTATTTGTTCTCTTTTAAGATGTATGGTTATGAAGATTTTTAAAAAACAAAGAGATTGATTTTATCCAAAAAAGTACTCTCACCAATGCTTGAGGTTCCTATAATTAAAAATGTATTAGTTGAACATCTACTCTCCTAGACTTCTGAGAGTTAAAAAGGCATGTTCCTAGTCTCAATTTTGGGGAACTTTATAGTCTTGTTGGAGAGACAGGTGTGTTTATGCAGTCAAATACTTACCACTGAGCTATACTCCCAAGGTGTGTTTAATAGTAACTTAAGAAGCATTGCAGAATATAAAAACGCTAGAAGAAAAAACTGTGAGACATTGAGAGGTGGAGAACTGAACTCTGTCTGGAGAGAGGTGGGAAGCAGGTCTTGAAAGGTTCTCTGAAAGAAGGGCATTTGAAGTGATAGTGAGAGGATCTTAAGGATGACTATAGGTAGAGAGGGGTTGGGAGGACAGCCAGCTGGACAGCCCAGTGTGAGTAGAGGTGCAGGGACTGGAAATGTGAGGGCATGCATAGGGAATGATGAGAGCATCATGAGCATAGGAGTGAATAGAGGAAGTAAAATTAGATAAATCTATGCCCATTTCTACTTTTGCTCATGCTATAATATTTTTCTGCTCCAGGCACCATCTCAAACTCTCTCTTCAATCTTAAAAATTCATCTTTCTCTACTCAGATCCTCCCATTGAGACTCAGGCCCAGATGGTTTTTTACTCCAATGTGTAAGATGATGTCTATCTCCCCCTAGAGTTCTTGTTCACACTAGTTCTTTGTCATCTAATTACATATCATAAATTGTTCAGGGGAAGGAACATTTATTCTTAACTCCGCTTATTGCAAGGAGAGTAGATTTTTCTCTAAATATACTAGATTCTTGCCCTGATTAGTGGGCCTTGGAAAACAGACTGGGTGGTCATAGCTTGGCCCCTTCCTCTCTTATCCTCTCTTTGTGGTGGGGGCGGGAGGGTCCCTATACACTATTTGTTGCTTCTCTGCTTGAAACTTTTTCTGGGGACAGCTTCCTATGGGTGTCTACTGAGTCTATGACTGGGTGGTTTTGCTTAATTCTGAGGTTTCATAGCAGGAAGCTCATTACTGGTACACACCAAGGGCACATTTTCCAACCAGGCTTCTCAGTAATAAAGGCATTATTTTGATCTTCATTTTCCTACTGCTACCTATTTCTCAATTGGCTCAGAACATGGTTATGGTAACTCCCAAATAAATATTTTACCTCCACAATGAGACCATAAACACAAATAAAGATTATAATGTGTAATTTGTCCACCCCTTGGTTCATTCACTTATTCTTTCAGTGAACATTTATGGGTTGTTCACCATGTCTTCTGTTGATGTATGCCTTTTAGTTTCCTCCATAGTAAATGAGTTATACATTAAAAATGGGACTCAGATACTTGTTAATTTGTTGATGTTAAGTAATTTGAACTTTTAATTCATAGGCAAAAAAAAAAGTAATCACAAGTAAATGAGACAATGTCAAAGTTTCCCTCTCTTGAGCAGGTTTAAAATCAAGTGGTGTTGAGCCAGAGGAGAGAAAGAGCAATTAGGGATATCATTTCATAAACTATATAAATGTCTAACCAATGTACTATATACTTGAAACTAATAATAAAATTAAGTTAAAAAAAATCAAGTAAAAAGAGAGATCACATTGACTTAACTGCACATTTATGTGCAAATAACTGGTCTATTCATGCATGCAAGTTTTGTTTAGGTTAGGATAAAGATGCCACAAAATAAATCTAAGCAGTGGTGGGAAGTGATGAGTGGGTACAAAACACATAGGTAGGGAATATTTAAAATGTACTTAGATAAGTAGATCTCAGGAGAGAGTGGTGGAACACTTAGGTATAATAGGTGATGAAAAGGCCTTCTGTATATCTGTTCTTATAAAATTCTTTATTTTCTTGAAAGATACCTTAAAATCATAATAAATAAAAACTCTGTTATTGATTTCTATACTCCTTTTCTCTTTAAAGCCATAGCACCAGTCATGCCAGCATTTCATCTGGAATAATCCAGCAATTTTGGCAGGTAGTACCGACTAGATCTAAAGTTTTATTTATAACAGAGAAATGTAACATGTCAGATTGCTGGCTTTTAGACAAATGGAGCCAGTGTTAAGGGGAAATCATCTTTTTTCACTCTGCCTAAGAAATTCTTAGCCCTGCTGGGCTATGTCTGGGAAAAAATTTCCATTTGCACTCCCTGCTGCTTGGAGGGTTGACCTAAGGTAGGACAGAAGTCAGCTCAAGATATGTGGAAGTGAGACAGGCATATTCTACAGGCAGGATTCTTGTGGCTCCACTCAAAATATGGAGTCAGATACCAAATATTGCTGAAAAATTCCTGCTTTTTACTAGAAGCATTTCATGTAATTAAATCCAAAAGCTTCATGGTTTCATTCAGAAGGGTGCTGGACTTGTCACATGTGTTTTCAAAGTCAGGAGCTTGAATGAACATGTGTGGCTTAATTCCCTAGTCACATCTATCTCCACAGCAGGGAGGTGGTACTCAGTGCAATATTGGTTTTCACCAGCTGTTTGGAGACTGAGACACATGACAGGTGGGTAAGGCTGGTAGACTCAACAGCTTGCTTTCTGACTGCCAAGAAGCAAGTTGGTTAACTACAAATGGAGTCTGCCTAAGGAGTTGGATGCCTTTTGCATAGCAAGAAAAGTATGGCCACCCTCATAGGAAATGACACCAATCACCATATTCTAAGTGTGCTTGGGTGGTCTCAATTTCAACCACTGTAAGCACTATCAGGCCATAGACAACCCAGGCAAAACCTGAGTTTAGATACATCAGTACACTCGTATAGGTTTTTGTCGGGCACTAAGCAACAACCTCTTTCTTCCAAATGGCATTTAGTTGTCATAGGGTCTAAAATTCTATTACTAGGAATTCAATAATTGTATCTAAAAGTCTTTTGTAAAGTTTTCAGGAGTCTCTATTACAATAGCTGACTTCATAATTCATGACTAACTGAGAATAAAGCTCTTATCACATGGTGAGTGCATATTACGAGTGGAAGAAAGCCATTTAAGCCTTGGTTGATAGGGCAACAGAAGAGAAACTCAATCTTGTTCAAAGTCTCGTCTGTGGCTACACCTTATATAGGGTTGTTTCAATGTATTTAATGATCTCATTGAAACAAATAGAATGTAAGTTTTGTTATTGTGAAGAGGCTAGAATTTGATGTGTTCTGTTAAAAACAGTATATTTTGTTTTAAAATGTTAGACCAGTTATGGTGCCTTTAAAATTAGAAAATATAAAGGTTAATCTGTAGAGCTCCTTGTAATCAGAATAGTGATTGTAAGATTTCTGGGTGCCTGATGTTAGGGAGAGCTAGAAGAAACTTAGGAACTAGTGCATAAAAAATGACTGATTGGAAGGGTACAATCAAATATGACAAAACTTGATTTCAGCTATTACCTTATTTCTACTCTTCCTACTTTGTTGCAAGGCACACATACACAAAAAAGGCAAAATTAGAGATAATACTAAAAAAACTAATGAGCTTCCTGTCACTCAGTGGGAAGTGATTAGATCTCTCTTTGGACATATGTGATCAAGAGCAAGTGTAAGTGCTCTGAAATTTAAAAAAAAAAAAAAAAGGCACATCTCACCATTGAGTGTGCTCCTGAAGGACTTAGAAAAGTTCAACAGGCTTTTATTAAATCAGGACTGGGGAAAACCAGGTAAATGCAAACCAAAGTGAAAACGTCAACATTTTTTAGGTTTTTAGTAAGAAATTTATCTTTTTTAGTTATGTGAAATGAAGTAAGTTCTAGAGATCTGTTGTACAACATAGTGTCTACAGTTAACAATACTAAATTGTACACTTAAACATTTGTTAAGAGGGTATATGTCAAATGTTAAATATTCTTCCTATAATTTAAAAATTTATCTAACTGTATAGGCTGTTTTGAAAACTCTTTTTCTAAATGAATTTTCTTAATTGAATATCCTTTATAGAATCATTTTTGGTAGTATTGTATCCTGCATTTTCTGGTTCAGATAACTTCATGCATGAGAAGCGAACTGCTTAAAATATGAGAAATTGTTTACCTGGACACTTTATGTTGACTGTGGTATGACACTGGAGACAATGAAAAGGCTGCATATATGCTAACACCAAAGTTGTCACCATATCACTGAAACTGCACTTTATCTATTATCTCCTATTTGCCAAGTCAAATTAAAGAATTTCAGCTCTTTTCTTCATTGACTTTTCTGTGATATTTGGCACTATTTACTGACCTTACTCTCCTTAAATTCTTTTCACCATTTCCTTTTCTGATTCCACCTTTTCATAGTTCTCCTTCTATTACTCAGTCTGCTTATTTTCAGGCTTTTCCACAGAGTTCTTTGCTGTTATCTGTGAATATTGGCATTCTCTAGGATTTTATCCCTGTTACATGTTTTTCCTTACCTCTATACTCCATTGTCTTCGGCATGTTACATGTGTAAATAAAGCCCTCAGCTTTATTTTTATCTGCCTTCTTATCTGACTTCCAATTTACCTCTCACCATTCAACTCCTGTCCTAAATGACAATAGTTTCACATTACATGCTGTTCTTTGCATAGATCAGCCTGCTCACTTACTCTATGTCTTTGTACATGTCTCTACTTTCTGAAATCTCCTCCTGGCCTTATCTTCTGGTGACTTCCCATAAAGGAGCCCTTCCTTTAACTTTACTTGGCATTGTTATTTTTACTCTTTTTTTTCCTCTCTAACTTGTGTTTACCTCTAGCGCAGCACTTATGTTGAATGCAATTTTTTTTCCTATTAAATTATGGCCTATATAAGATCATAGATGCTATATTTTCATTTTTATATCTCTTGTTACTACCAGTGACCTTATTGACAAGTATAAAAAACTCAAGAGAGTTGCAAACAAAATTCATAAAGCCAATCTTTATAAAATGGATACATGGGTCATAGTTGGTCTGACTTTACTTTCTCCTATCTCATATCCCCAAATTTTAAGAACAACATTGTGTCTACTGAGCAGTTAATTGTGAATAATTGACTAATTCCAGATTTATTCAGTCACCTGAAAAGAGACTGCCGGAAAAGGTTGACCCTGTTTGTTTTGTAAATTGGATAAAATTTAATTGCCCTGGTCAAATCACACATACTGCTATTCCATATTAGCTTCTGTATTAGGGCTGCCTAACAAAGTCCCACAAACTGCGTGACTTACAAAACAGAAATTAATTTCCTAATAGATCTGGAGGCTAAAAGTTTAAGGATCATTGTGTCAGCAGGGTTGGATTCTTCTGGGGTCTGTCCTTGACTTGTGGATGGCCATCTTCCCTTTGTGTCTTCACATGGTCTTCCCTCTGTAAATGTCTGTGTTTATCACCAGTCATAGTGAATTAGCGCCCACACATATGATGTAGTTTTAACATGATTATCTCTAAAGGCCTTATCTCCAAATATAGTCACATTCTGAAGCACTTGGGGGGTCAGAATTTTACTAAATAAATTTTGGGGACACAGTATAATCCACCCAGCTTCAGTTGCTTGTTTCTCCTTTGCTTTTATTTTCCAGTGCCCTCAGGAATTGTCTCTGAACATTCTTATGCTTTCTCTGTATCAGTGTTTCTCACAATATGGTCCCAGTAATCACCTGTATTTCTGGTTATTAATCTTTGCCACTTCTCAGACCTCCTGGATTAGAATCTCCAGGAAAAAGCCCCCGCCTCCCCCCCAAACATGCCTTTTAACAAGATTCTTAGATGATTTCTATTTACTTTAAAGCTTAAAAATTATTATTTACATGGTCCCTGGTCAACTCACTTACTGCCCTGGTTCAGCTACTGTTTCTTTTGTTGATATTTTTCACTTTAGGGCTATTTAATACTTTATGAGCTTCAAATATACTTTTTCAACTATCATATATACAGATCCACCTTGCTATCTTATTGATACCTTAAATTCCACATGTCTAAGGTGAAATGTGTTACCAGTCTCCTTAAATCAATTTTTCCAATACTGGAACTCAGCTAATGGCATCCCTATTTACATACACTTCAGAGCTAAAAACATTTAGTGTTATTCTTTATTTTTACTTTTTATTTACCTTACTCTCCTCCCCATAAAATTTAGGTGATTCCGCCACAAAATGTCTTTTTAGTCTGATCTTTCTCTTCCCCATAAAACCATACTTGTGGTCCAAATCTTTATCACTGCTCTCTTCCTTAGGTCATTGTGACATCTTTCTAGCTGTCATTCTATGACATTCAACTCCATCCTGCTTCTGGAGTGATTTTTCCAAAATATAAATGTAATCATTACTTTATTTTAAACCCTTATGTGAGCTTTTGTGTTAGATTAGGACAGGGTTTCTCAGTAAGGCTGATCATCAGAGTAACTGGAATAGTTGTTAACAACTCAAACTTTCCGGCTCCAGGGCTCTTCTGATTCACTGGCATGAGCTGAGATCTGGTTATTCTGAGAGTCAGCAAGTCTGAGACAACTCACAGCTGGATTCTAGCCTACAGGATAAAAAACAATCTTCTCAGCTAAATTGCTTCCCCATGTGACTTAACCGGCCCCTTCTGCTTCATCCCATACTTCCCTTCATGTCCACATAAAAAGAACATACTAGGATTTAAAAAAAAATGACCCACCTTCTCACCTTTGCAGCTTTTTTCTCCTGAAATTCTCTTCTCTACCATCATCAACTTGCAAACTTTATTCATCTTTTAGAATCCAATTTAAATATCCCCTCTTTGGTCAAATTTCCCTAGCCCAGGGTTTCTATCAGCTTGTCATTCATATCTCTGTATCATAATCATTACATTATACAATTCAATTTACTTGTACACATATCTGCTCTCCAAAAGATCAGAAACTCCTCAAATATCTAGTGTCTAGTGACACAGAGAAGAAGCCTAGTAAGCATTTATTGAGTGAATGATCTAAACCAGAATTTAACATCCTGGTGTTTGATCTTATAATTGGAGCAAGAGTTTCTTGCAATGATTGGAGCACCCTTATGTTTGGAAAAAGATTCTAGCTAGGGTCTAGAGGTACAGCTATTCTCTGAGGGACAAGGGACAGCCAGAATACAATGGATTATGTCTTAGGATAGGACTCTAGACCCAACAGAGAGACAAATGTCCATCAGAAAATGAAATTAATATCACAGTTAAAAATATAGAATTATAACACAAAGTATTAATAAATGTTGTGATAGATTAAAAATGTTCACGGATTTGGAGTTCACTTCTCCACCATTTGAATCTGGACTGACCTTGTGACTTGCTTTGCCTAATAGAACACAGTGAATATTTCATTGCATGACTTCTGAGCAAGGCCTCAAGAGCCTTGTAGCTTCTCTTCTTGCCCTTTTAGGATGCTTCTCAGCCTACTGGAGGATGAGAAGCCACATGGAAGAGAACCAAGGTGCCTTAGCTAATAACCCTAGGCAGCTGCCAGGCATGTGAGTGAGACCACCTGCCATAAGCCAGTTCATAGCTGACTTCTGAAATGACTGCAAATGCATGGAGTAGCCCAGCCAATATTACAGGAGCAGAGACCAGCCATTCCAGCTGTAAAGCACCCTCACTGTGAACCCCCAGAAAAGTGACCAGATAAATGGTTAGCTATTTTGCACTGCTAAGTTGTGAGGAGGTTTGTTATGCACCAATAGATAACTGAAACAGATTGGTAGGCACAAGAATGGTATTTTGGAACTTCAGTTACTGAATCACCAAGACATCTTCCAAAATCTCCAAGAGATGGAGTAGGCTCTGATGGTCTATAAAGTTTAGGCAAGATTGTATTGTGGACTGAGTGGAGTTGAACCTGAAGCTGACAACTTGGCTTTACTCTTGGCAGCTGAAAGACTCTGGGAAAAACAGACTGACAGGAAAGAAGAGTGAACAATAAGCACCACTAACTAGCATAATTATGTTTTCAATGATCACCTTGTACCTAGATGGATGTACCTATGGAGAGATGGATGTTGTCACTGTCAGATATGTAAAACTGTAGCTGGAACTATAATAGACTCTTAAAATATGATCTTTTCCTGAGTACACTAAAATATATATATACTATCAAAAGTTGTTTTTTATTTTTAGTTTCTTACATATTACTATTTTAAACAGTTTCCTATTGTCATATAAACCCTGAATTGTGTGTGGGAATAATATATAGTCAGAGCTTCATTTCTGAAACAGTGCTCTTTGGAATCATCACTTCCATGGCCCAGGTGACACAGATGAGCTGCCGACTGACAAGTAAACACGTCAACAGGATCTGTAAAGTGTGGCAGTGTTTGGCACAAAGTGCCAAGTGCTGTGTGGTTTTCAGGGCCCTGTTCTTTAACAGATGCAGTGTAACATCTAATATACTTAACTTCTATGATGTCTTTTGTCTGTCATCATATTGCAATGCATTTCAGAATTCAGCTTCTGTTGCAGTTCTTTCACTCCTCTCTTTATAAGATTTCATTACATTTTCCATCCAAATAGCCAATGCCAAAAAAAAAAAAGAAAGAAAGAAAAGAAAAGCAAGAAAATTCCAGCTATGTTGAGTCATTAAAGTGATTCTGCCAGCTGTTTAACTATTATGTCTGGCCCCACAGCAGCCTATAATAGGCTAAGATAATGTTTTGCTTAGATTTTCTAGAGTTGAGAGTTTACAGATCACTAATTATTCTGATATTAATAAACCCTTATTACTATCTTTTGGAGCAAAGTAGCAGAGGAACATAGGGAGGAAACAAAGGATAAAAATGTTTTAGTATAGCAAAAACCTTGACCAGTGGAGTCAATAGTCCTGCTTTTAAATCAGCTGTTGGATTAGCTGCTGATTAGTTCAGGACACTGAGCAGTCCATTTAACATCTCTGTGTTTTCATCAGTAATATGAGGATATTATCTAAGTTATAGAGCCATTCAGAAGATTCAATGAATAGATATAAATTAGAAAATGCACCTAGGAAGTAATTGGGGCAGTCACAGAGGCTGTGACTATTTTGCTGGTCTGGAGGCCTTGTCTGTTCCCCCTATTTTTCCTTCCTTTTTGAGGCCTGGGTTATGCATTATGTTTTCCCTAGCAGTTGGGGTGTTGGGGAGGAGTGCACAACAGGCTGCAGTGCTGAGACAGATGGGCCAGGTGCATCACTTTCATAAAATTTACAACACGAGATATTTATACCTGTCACAGCTGTCACTCATTACAGACAGATCAGACAGTATTCCCTGAGAGGTGGGTATGGATCTGTCACAATCTAGGCCACAGAAAAGCCTGGTTCTCCTCCCAGCTGTCTTGCAGAGTTGGGCAGACACCTCCTGCCTTTCCATTCAGCAGCTACACTAACAGGAGAGGAGAGGCCAATTTTGCATTGTCACTCATTGTCCGCTGCCATCCTTGGGTACCTAAGATTTTTTTTTTTTTTTTTTGGTGGGGAGGGTCTTCCGTTAAGAGATTGCTGGGATTTTAATAAAATAACCCAGTGGTTGAAAGGCAGGGCACAGTGCTGGAGCTGGTCTGGAACTGGAGAAGGCACTAGAGTTGTGATTATGCTGCTGGTTAGCTATATCTCTAAGAGTCTTTTAACCTCTCCAGATATTGGCGCTTTTTTTTTTTTTTTTTGTAATCAGGAAAAAAAAAAGTTTCAAATTAGAATAAACACTAAGAAACCTGCTATTTCTATATACCTCTAACTTTTATATCAAGGAAAACTCACCTCAAAAGTTGCTAAATTAAGATGCCAGAAATAATAACAGAAGAAAAAGTTGATACATACACAACTGTGTTCAGTGACACATTGAGCATTTTGCTTGACTTCAAATATATTTCCAAAGTTATCATTATCATGGTTGCAACTGAACAAGGACTTTTGGTTTGGAATGAGAGGAAATTGAGAAAAACTCAAATTTATAACATTTCTTAACAGGAACATAATTCTTTTGTTCATGAGTTTAAGTGTGAAGCAAAATGTCCACATGCATACAAGAAATATATATAGTTAATAGTAGAGTATATGTCCAGAAAAAATTATATGACTGATTAGGAGTTAGTTGGATGTTAACAAAATAGAGAAACAGTTTTGATTAATTTGAAAAAGAATAAACTCATTTTAATTTTAATTTCTAATGTTTATTTCTAATCATTATCTTATCTCAGAAGAGACATATTACAGAAATATAATTCCCAAGAATTCTTGCCCAATCATAAAGATTTGGAAAAACCCCAAAATGGTACCTGATCATTCAAATATTTGTATATTATTAGGGATTTTGACAATGGGAGGTGGGTTGGGGATTACAGTGATCAATGGAGATGTTATTTCACTGTAGGAAAGAGGGTGAAGGTAGATGTCAATATTAATCATTAGAGGACTATCGCTATAGCCTCAGTCTTCAGAGAAGTTGAAGTTCTAGTGGCTTTTGGTATAAAAGCTTTCTGAATAGTAGGGTACTAGGTCCATAAAAATAAATAAAATCTCTAAAACTCATGGTTATTGGTATATGAATAAAATAGCATCCTTTAGTACTTTATTTAGCCTAGTCTTTTCTTCATGTTCAACGATGCTGAAATCTGGTGACAATAGGCTATAGTCCACCAAATTGGATGGCTGTGAAATCAGTTAGGAAAACTTTTGGAGGCCTGCCCATAAAAATATTAAAATTTCACCTGTGCCATGACATAGGATGAAATATCATAGATGTTTTTGGGTCCTTAGCTCCTATACTAGGGACACATTATGACTAAGAGGATCTCAGAAAACACCTTTTATTCTAGAGTCACTTTTCATCCAGTGCAATGGTACATACATCCCAGAAGAATAATCCAGCCTGCTTTCTTATTTGTTTCTTCTTTCCTTTTTGAGTCTATATTAAATAAAGTGATTGACCTAATAATACATTTGGCTTTTTATTGTATTAGATTTCCAATAAAATAAGTGTATACTATTATGATCAGTGGTGATAAAGTAAATAGGACATTTGGTTGGTGATGATTGTTGTGGACTGATGCATGATTTCTTGAATAAGTATATTAATGGCATATTTCTATACTTTCAAATAATTTTATATTTTATAAAAAATCTTAAAGTCAATAAATCTTGAAATATTTTAACTGAAATAATTCTCATGACAGACTTTATTTATTGAGGATATGTTGAAATCTTGTTTTTTTTTAAAGATGATATTCAATGACTTTAGAGATGAGTTTAAATGAATCTAATATAAATTCATAGAAGCAAATAACCTCTCCTTTTCACTAAATACTAGAATAGTTTCAGACCTTTCTTCCTGAGGATAGTTTGTGGTGGGAGATCTCTTACACTTTCTCAAATTTTCATATACAGAAGGAGTTTAAATTAGTGACATGGACATCTTTATCAACAGCATCATCATGAAAGTAATATTACTTTAAAATATTAATTCAGAGTTTGTCATTGAAACTTAGAGCTCTACTGCTCTAAAGTCTTAAACATTGAATATTTATCAGCCAAGAAAATTAAGGTTCATTGTGTCAGATCACTGAGCTTTTTTGTTTTTGCTCTTTCTTCATTTCAAATATTATTTATTAATTTTATTAAAGTAAATTTAATAGCCTTTCTCATCCCTTCAACTATTTCAAATTCATGAAGAAAGTTTATTAGAATTTTCTTCAACATTAGCACAAATAGACTCTATGTAAGAGTTTGAGTCACTCTCTTACAAAAAAACATGTAAGAGAACATGAAGGTAAGCAACTTTGGAAAAACCTATGTGATTGCTCAAAAGTCTTCCTAGATCTTGACTATATTTTAGAGTTAAGATTATCAGGCAATGAACTTTGAGTAAGTGAAGATAACTCAAATTCATAACTGACTAGTGCTCTCAATTTTCAAATGTCCTTGTAAAGACAAATCTCCAATAAACTTTTATTGTTAGAATATTTACAAATTTTCATGAAGGCCAGCTTCTAATGTGATAGCCTGTTTCTCCTACTTCTGTTAGGTTCTAATCCCTCTGTTTTCTCTAGACTTTAGCTTTTTAAAGATATCTCTTTACCTTTATATAGTCTTCTCTGTCTTCTTGGGCTCCTTTCTCTCTCTTTCGTGTAGCAAATTCCTACTCGTATTTTAAAGCCTCATTTCTCACCTTCTCTGCGAAACCATCCTGATTATCTCTCCAAAATGTCAATCTCCTCTTCCCCCTGACCTCTTACGGTCTCTGGATTCTTCTCCACATATCAATGCTCCACTGTATTTTGTTCTTTGCAAAAATTTTTCTCCAGCAATCTGGATGTTTCTAGAGAGCAGGAATTTGTTTTTTTCAATTTGGTAGCTCTGACACTTTACAGATACTCCCTGTATGGAACTGTCTCATTGGTACATAGACAACTGTCTTAAAATTCTCGTCACTTTTCCTTGTCTTTGCCATATAGCTCAGAGCAAGGTCCTCATATTAATTCATTTCTTTGTTCCCAATGGAAAATCTCCATGCTGGACAATTTGGAAAATAGCCAGTGGTCCTTACTGTTTCTGTTTGATTAAAATAGAGGCATCATTTTCCTTCCTTTTTTTTCCCCAGAAACTATCTTTCTAGAGAAGAGACGCTATGTAGAAATTTCCAAGTGACCAGAAGCACTGGTAGCACATATTCCTCTGAACCAAATCATCAAATTCTGTTAGTCATAGTAATGGGAAGAGAAGGGCCTTGATATTCTTGGTGCAACACAGTGAAGACACAGACCAGGCAGAAGCTTACATGATGATAATTAATTCTTTTTGTAATTTAGCAGGAATAATCTGCTTCGATTATAACTGGAGAGAATAGATCTGGAAGAATAGACAAAAAATAAATAAATAAGATAGATAGATAGATAGATAGATAGATGATAGATAGCTTAAAAATAACAACTACACTATGGAATATCCATTGACTTCAGCCCTTAAGAAATTCATTAAAGGAGAAATATTTAAAATGCAAGAAAGAAGCACAGACTTCTCTGTTCATTGAATACAGATCTGCTGACCATCAGCCTAAATGAAACAAAGTAACATACTGGAATATACCTGAGTTGTTTTCTCAAAGGTTTAGCTTTACAAGCTTTGCTGAGATTTCATGTCCTTAGTAGCTTTGATATTGGATTCTAGGGGAGAAGGAAATTTTGCTCATGTTGGAGAGTTGGATAAAAATGGGCAGTTTGTGGGCTTGAGACTTCTTTTTTCTTTCCTCTCTAAAGGGAGTACTAGAAGAGGAATGGACTTTAGAAAAACCTAGGCCAAGTCTGACCTCTTTCTCTTTGTAACTTCAAAGAACCTATTCCCACCCTGGCCGCATTCTGATGCCAGTCTTAAACCTGGTAGTTGTAAGGCTCTGCAATAAAAATGAAGCTGCCACAGCATTATGGAATGCTTATTTTCTTAATATTCCAACTCAAAGGACAAAGTGCTGAAATTCCCTCAAGGTGCATGCATGCTGGTGAGTATATTGATTAAGATTAATGATCCAACTCACTCTAAATTTCAGAGGTTGATTAAGCATCAGGAATTTGGGAGTGCTTTATGAATCAGTACAAAACTGTAGATCAAATTATTTTAAATGAAAGTATAATTATCTTTTTTGTTTTTTTCTCATATATTAACTCTCTCTCTACCACATTATCTAGCTGAATTATCTGTGACCTTATACTTTACATTCTCTTCTCTGAGAATAGACTGTAACAAGCATCCTTGGTGGAGACAAAAAAAAAAAAAAAAAAAAAAAAAAAAAAAAAAAAAAAAAAAAAAAAAAAAAAAAAAAAAAAAAAAAAAAAAAAAAAAAAAAAAAAAAAAAAAAAAAAAAAAAAAAAAAAAAAAAAAAAAAAAAAAAAAAGAAAGAAAAAAGAAAAACAAGAAAACAAAAAAAAACCCTGGAATATAAATAAGTATACAATAAATAAGTAAAATGTATAATGAGCCCATAAAGAATAATTGAGAGGGTAGAGAAATTTTTTTCTGGCTACATATTTTACCACTAAGGAGAATTATGCCTTCTTCTATGGTACACAGAGGCTGTCAGGTGGAGCCCATTCTGAGTTTTGAATAGTCTTGTTCTTCCCTAGGTGATATTGCATTTTCTACAGGTTTAGTCTTGAGATCAAGTTTTTGGGCACATGAGGGGTATTCTGGATCTCCTTCCCTGGAGTAAAATGTGATTACACATGTTGATTTCAGTCCAGAATTTATCCCCCATGTGCTCTCAAACATTCTGTGTCACTTTGGTTTTGGTTGCCATCACAGTTTATTACAATTGCTTACTTAATTATTTCTTTCTCTCCTAGACAGTGAATTTGATGAGGCAGAAACCCATTCTAGCTCACAGTTAGCTTCTAGACTGCTTTTAACACTTAATAATTGCTCAACAAAATGTATAAAATGAATGAATCTCCCTGATTTAAAGCCAAACTTTCCTGTTGCCTTAGAGGTTGCTTCTGAATTTGGTACACAGGTCAAGGATGTTATGCTGTCAGGACACTTCCCCAGAGACCATGATCATGCTGGTGCTACACTTAACTTGAACTAATTGTCATATTATCTTTTGATATAGGCCTTTTTAAGCCAACACACTCTAATCTCTGAGTAGCACACAAACAACTATGTTTACAGGAGTTTGGGGAGTTTGGCTGCATTAAAGACTGAGTGGTTTCAATGGGGCTGTAGTATGGGGACTTCCATAGCACCTATCTCCCTTCCCTTTTGTTTCTTCTTCTTAGCAACCTACAAACTGAGATCAGAGATGTAACTCTGCTGAACTCTGTCTGTTTTGCTGAATTGTGTCACATATCTCTGACTTTCCCCCTTAAAAATGAACTTTCAAGGCTTAAAGCACCAAAAGATCATCTCAATGGAAAATAACACTAAGGCAAACATATGTTTTTCAATTGAGAGTAGTAGTAGTTCCCTTTGCAGCATTTCAAATGCAAACTGGCATTGGAAAGCACAGGGCTCACTGACTTCAGCCACCTGTTCCCCAAGTAAAGGAAGATTTTTAGAGACAATACTTTGTCTGAAAGAGTGACTGTTGTTCAGTGTATTTCTATCAGATACATAGTACACACACACACACACACACACACACACACACACACACACACGCACACATACACACTCACAGAGTTTCTAAATACTGCAAGTTCTAAATACTGCCTCTTAACTGTTTGATTTGATGATTGTTATTAAGCAATAAACGCACACTAACCAGGCAGTCATTGTGTTTCTAAAATAAGTAAATGTCACTTTTTTGGTCTCTAAAAATTATTAAGCAGAGAGAAAGATAGCAATTTCCAATGTTTGCTTGAATGGTAAGATGCAGAAGAATTAGCATTACTCTTGAGAGCTGCCATTGGTTAGCTGGAGGGAAAAAGGATATCAATTATACATAATCTAAGAAGCCTCTGCATAATAATCAGGCCCAGTAGGGGCTTTGGGGAAGCTTCATTATTCTCTTGTAAACACAAGAGCCCAGATAGACATGTCAGTCAGGAGTAGAGGCAGCAATTCTTCCTTTTTAAACACCTTCACATTCTATTGCTTCAATATGCAAACAAGGCTGTTTAGTGAAGGGTAGAGCCAGAGCTAATGAGCTCCCTGCACTAACCCTGAAGTAAAAAGGTTCTGTTTCACAGCTGCTCAGAGACAGCTCCTCTGGGCATGCTCAGGTATTGGAAAATAATGCCTTTTAAACAGAGAAATGCCAATCAGGATTTTATGCATACTTTCCCTTTTCTCTATGTGCTAATGCAATTACCTCATAACTTGTGAACTTCCAGTGCATTTGTCTGGTGTTTTCTCTTTAAATGATATACATGGGATGTGGATGTAAAAAAAAAAAAAAAAGGTTGAAAATGCAGTAACTGTAAAAATGAGCTCTTTAATTACTAGAGGATGCTACCTCAAAGCTAATGCTCACATTTCTGACTGTTCTTTTTATCTCCTTTTAAGAAATATATAATTTCTTTTTTTTTCCTGGGGTCACTTTAATGACCTGAATGGACAATGCAGATCAGGACAGGCTTCTGAAGCCGGAGTGTTTGTGCCCCCATCTGCGATTTGGGAGCAGTCCTGGGTTCTGGGCTCTGGGCCTCCCTGCAGCTAGGCGACTCCATAATTGGCTGAGCAAAGACACACAGGGGGCCAAGAAGAGGGGGCAGAGTGAGAGGGAGATCGCACATCAGTTGACAGTTTCAAATCAAGATACAATATATGATGGCGTTTCAATACCCAATTATTTTCATGAATAAAGAAATCTTTTGCACAGAAATATTTCCCCAATCCCCACTGGATTAATTTACCATCTACAGAAACCACTAAGCTTTGCTGGCTAAATAGTGTAGTATGTGATTTCTTATGTAATTATAGGATGTCCTCCTTCTCACCATTAATTTAATCTCAGGGCCATGCCTTCTAGGTGCTTGACACAGGAGACAGAGCCTGTCCATTGTGCCTGATAAATGGATGTGAAGTACAAGCACAAATATCTTCAGCACTTAAACAGTTCCCTAACTCTCTCCCCATAAAAAGTGGTGCTTTATTTCCTGGCCCTCGGTTAACCTATCAGTGGGCAGGTTCCTAACTACTATCTTCATTTATGACAGTACAGCCAGGTACTACATAGTCAGCAAGAAAACCTTTCTGCTGGAATATTTCAGCATTTAAATTATTTATTATGTTAGCTTTTATGGCATATGACAACCTATTTGAGACAGGTAGAGTGAACTCCCTTCTGCCACAAGAAGGCTCATTAACTGGCCATCATGACTGGTCAGATTTAATTGCTTTACACTGGGTAGTTCTCTGTCATGATTCAAATCCCCAGGAAGGCAGCTGACCCCAGTTCTCAGGGTGATTTGATTTATCCCTAACTTGGAAAATGAGAACAGACTAGGAGTTTGCTTGCACACTTTAGCATCTGATTAAAAATGTGCAAGCTGGTGAGTTGCTGTACAAAACAAATCATTGGTAATTACATGTGAAACAGTTAATTAAAACTTATATAGTCAACTGTTTATTTTTGTTAATTTAAATTATCATAAAATTGTTCAAATTACTTGAGGGAGACATGTTTATAAAATTGAGTTATAATCACTGATGGATTCATTGTTGTTTATAATTAGAACATAATATGAAGATCAGATTAACAATGCTATTGTATTCAAATTCAAATGTCAAGTCTTTTTTGGCTATGATTGTACATCTAATATTTTAAGGTCATGCCACTGGTTCTGAGTAAAATAATAAAGATATTAAGGCAAGTGAATTTTAGATTTCTAAATTGTATACGGTACAGTGCTTAGATTTGTCTTCTGCTTTATTATGAGAAAGAGTGTAGCACATAGGTACCAACTTCTGAGATGGACTTTTTGTGTATTTGGCTCTGTGACTTAATGATTTTGTGATTTTCATCTGCACCTCAGTTTCCTCATCTATTAACAGATATAATTATAGTACCTACCTTGCAGGGTTATTGTTAAGATACATGGGTAAATATTTGTAAAATTCTTAGAAGCCAATAACAGTAGCTATTGTAATCATTGTTATTATTGCTCTTTGCTTGGTATTATTGCTCATTCCTTATCACCATTTATATGATGAAGACATCTAGTTATGTCTTCACATATGGCTATTACCATACACTAGCCTAAACTCAAAGTTTGCTGATCAAATGCCAATTCAGCATTTTGTTCTTCTGATAATAATTTATTCAAGCTTATTGTCTATAATATTGATATTTAGAAATCTGGACTATATTAAAGTTTTTACCACAAGGAAGCATCTCTGATAGATTCAGTCATTATTTTACAATAAGCTCTTACAATGGCTAAAAAAAAATCCTGGGTAGTTCATATGTTTATCATTCATATACTCCTTATACTGCTACATTTGTACTCCCCATAGTGCACTATTGATGTCATTGAACAAAGAATAGTAGTACTGCCTCAATGATTTAATTTCTTCTTGTACTATAAAGTGAATTTATCTTTTGATCATATATTCTGATTGGAAGACATTTTTAGCAGAAAAGTAATTATAATAACATAAACATACACTCAGATCTTCTCTGAAGGAAACAAGTAGTTTCTCTTGACAACAGTTTGAGCGAGTTGTGGCATTATACTTTTTTTTTTTTTGCTATATTCTAGACATGAATAAGAGAAAGAGAAGAATTTTGAGAAGCTTATATAAATTGTTGTTAAGAATATGTTCTCATTTTTCATTAAATTGACATTTGCTCTATAATTTAAGGGACTGCTATATCCAGAGTGTCTTTGGGAAGTTCAATAACCTTCTTCATAATGGGGAATCTCTGACAGCATTATAATTAACTAGATGATAAAGCAAAGGTATGCTGAAATTAACATACTTTAACCCAAATATCAAAAAAAGGAAAAAATGAAAAAGGAGAGAAAACATTTATATTTTGCATTTTTATCAGCTCAAGGAGCTCCCCTTTAATTGGAGTATAGATATAGCAAGAAAGTTGAAGAATTTAGAGTATAAATGCCTATTTTTGAAAGACAGCTTCAAAAATAACAAAGTTATTTAGAATAATTTTGAGGGTCTTTTTTCTAGCATCTGTAAGTTAATCTTATGTGAAATTTCACAGGTTAATTAAAAACTTTTTTTTTTCCACTCATCAGATTTGCCCACAAGTCTAGTGGGTAAGGAGATAAAGGTAATCTTCTAGTATGATTGTAATCATGGACGTGCAACCTGTGTAATTGCAACTTGTAAAACTTAGAAGGGTCTCACACTTGGTCAAATGCCCTATGTCACTGTCTTAATAATGTTTGAACAAGGGCCTCCACATTTATTTTGTGCCATTCTCACTGAATTATGTAGCAAGATTAGGTTACAATCAATATTTGGACAATATCAACTCTGTTTATTGCAGATAACTAGGATGGATTTTTTTTTCTAAGATAACTAGGATGGATGTTTGCATGGCAGAAAAGTTATTTTTAAAATATTTCATGATTTATGTTCTCTTATATTTAAGCAGTTTTTCTCTCTGCTCCTTTTCTGTCATTAAAGATAAGCCATGGGATAGGGTTTGTGATAGAGAGAGATATAAAACAAAGAAAGAATTAAAAGGAAATCCTTTCACTTCAGTTTGTGGTGAATTGTGAGTTTCTGAAAGAGGCAATACTTTTAGAAACATCCATCTAGGCATAAGAAGCTCTGGGATTCCAGGTGAGTGGCCTGCTTCTTTGGACATGGCCTGCGGAAGGTTAGCAATACCTAAGAACACCTCAACTTTCAGATACATTTCCATCTAACCTACTGTGGGATTGATGGGTAGATACGAAAATAGGAAAAGCCCAGAACAGTAAGCCTGGGGCAGCATCCTGAGCTCCCCCTGAGTGTATGTTATACGCAGAGAACTCGGATGTTTTTGTCCCACTAAGTGGATGCGGAACTGCTGAGGAACCTTGGGATGGGTGAAGAGTGTGGGTCAGAATGAAGAGGTCATAATGTGCATAAGAAACTCTGAGATTGGAGGCTAAGAATTGGGACAAAGGGCTCTACTTATACGAGCCAGAGTGGTATTCTAACAAGAGCAGATGACACCAGGCACATACTTCAGTGGTATAGATTAGGGACCAGACCACAGAAGGCAGTCTCAGCAAAGGGCACCAAAGATCTAACAGACACACATGGATTCCACACTGTCTTCTTCCCTGTGATCTCAAGGATCACACGAGCCAAGAGCAGGTCCTTGAAATAGTGACCTTGACAAAGATATTAGTTATCACAAGATATATTTTGCATATAGAATTATTTCAAGTTTTTCAGATTGCCAGCTTGTCCAAATAGGTGTACCAGCTTCCTTGTATTCTTCTCTTTTCAGTAAGAAAGCTTGAGTGTAAGATTACATTTATTGAGAGAGAGAGAGGCAAAAGAGGGAGAAATTTTTAAAAAAGCTTTTTCTCTTCATACACCTTATAGGAAAATGTGCAACTCTGAGGCATTTGTTTTAGTTATAAAAGAATGAATTTGAGTCTACTATGAGTGTTGTGTCAGGTAAACCTTTTATATTATCTCATATCATATATTCTCATCTACCCTTTTCTTCTTCTTTTCTCTCCCTTCCTTTTCTTTCTTCCTCCCTCATCCCCAATTCTGGGAATTACTCTGGATGCAAGTAAAAAACCTTCAATTTTCATTTACTTTTCATTTTTAAAGGAAAATCGGTTTCATTGTATTTCTTTGGACTGTAGTAGAAAAAGATTTGCATATATGAGTTCTTTGGTCTTCCAATTATTTCCTCAGTTATCCATGCAGTGTTCACCTGAGCAATATTTTTATGTTATTAACACCAGCCCACTTGTTCTCAAACTGTTTTACACACTAGAATCACCTAGGGAAGCTCTTAAAAGTACAGATGTCCAGGACTTGTTCCATTTCAATTAAATCAGAACCTGAAACAGGGGTGAAAGGGCAGACACAGGCATCAGAAGTTTTTTTTTTTTTGACTTCCCAAGAGATTCTAATAAGCAACCAACCCTGAGGACCAGAGGTCAAGATAGCAGTGCTTTCCACACTTGCTAATTATAAGAAGTATTCATGGTCCTTTTTAACTACATAACTTCCCTAGTCTCTTCCACAGAAATTTGAATTCAGCAAGTCTAGGCTGGCAAATATATTTTTAATAAATAGATTGAAAGAACTGAGGGAAGAGGTTGTTTGTCTAGTATGGATTAGAAAGCTTTTGAGAAATTGGTGACAAATTCTACAGTTATTTTTTTCCCATTTGTTTTAGAGTGGGACTAAGTAATAAAGGAAAATAATTATAATAAATATAGCAGTAAATTATACATTTGGATTCCTGTTTTCCATTTTAAGAGAAATACAAGTGAAATATTGTAGTTACTTTACAATTTTTGTGGAGTTGAACTGTGTTTTGGACTGAATAAAACATCTGTCCAAAACTGGATTTCATGGGTTTCTGTGTTCATTTGGGGTTATAAAGAAAAAGGAAGCAGAATTGTCTTAGAATGAGGATATAGTGAGAGAGTTGAAAACTCAAGAAATGCCAGGACATTTTTTAGTAGCCTCTGAGGAGAATGGGAGAAGGATTTAATCAGAGACATGGAACAGGATTACTCAGTTGTGTTTTGTGAGATAATGGCTTTGGTGGGATACCATCAATTTTTAGCTGCCCTGTATGAATGATTTTGTGATTTTCTCCAGGATTACTTAGCCATACAGAAGTAGAAGTAGAGGAAGCAGAAAGTCTACATTAATCAATGGGTGGAATTTTTTAGGAAGGTAATGTTATAGAGGTAAGAGAATTGAATGTGCTGAAACAAGGATGATTATTTGGGGACGGTAGTTTCTTTAGTATTGCCACTGTAATGCTACATAACAACAAGCCACTATCCTCAGCTACATGTATCAGTTAGCTTTCATTGCTCTTGCATCTGGAAGGTAGGTAGGTGACTCTTGTCTGAGCTCCTTCACATGTCTTGGCTGTCAGATGACACTGGATGTCCTCAGCTGAAATGACAGAATCAAAGTATAAAGACAAAACACAGTTACATGTCAGATTGTGTACACAGGGCAGGTGAAAGATGGGGACATTTTTGCAATCAACCACAGTAGCTATCAATAAATTTTTAGCATTGTTTGAAATTATACTTATATGAGAATGAATATTCTATACATATAGAACAAAATATATTTAAAAAATTCATTTTTTAAATGCTGAATATTACTGTTAGCAGTATTTAATCAAAACTTATTTAAACATCTTAAATGACTCCAAGCAACTGGACTAAGAAATACTAATTTTTCATTGTTCTTTTATTTTATGACCCATGTCTGTGCACATAATTTTTACTAATCTCAATCAGACTTAATTAAGCATTTTCAAAATATAAAATGTGAAGGGTAAAATTAAATTCTTTCTCCATAAAATCATTCCAGGTATTAAGTTTCCTTCAGGACATTCATTTTTTAAAAATGCATTAAGACATACAAAAAAACTTTGTATTTTGTCTTCAGTATGAAAGTGCCTGGAGTGAACTTTTTCTCGGCTTAAGCTAAATTGTTAATTAGTTCAAGGTACACCAGAAATGTAATCTTGGAATATTCTGTTAGCAAATGTTTATTAAAATACTAGTCATTGTTCTTGCTTAGATATTGGGAGAGGATGATTGGAACAATTTTAATATGTCATAAAAGCTAGTTTTGAAGAATTTCATAATAGTCGAAGCAGTTGGCTACCTAACAAAAGAACACAAATACTCCTTTCATCAGAGTTCCTGAAGTGTGCTGTCTCATTTTAAGACAATTCTTTTTCACATTTATATGAACATTTAATTTTTCTACAACTGACACTTTTCCAGGGACCCACCATATGCTTTCATTAAATTTCCCCTTTTTCTGTTACAGAAATTTCTTGTAATTTTTGATGTGGTGGGTTGATTAGCTATGCTCCCCTGTTGCCTTGTGAGAGTCAGATGACCAGGATTCTGAGAGCTTTCTCTCTGTCACCATCCCAGCAGCTGGCACAGAGTGTGGTGCTCAATGTCTCTGTTACATGAGCAACTAAATGAGGCAATCTTTGCAAGAACTAAATGGGTTACTACATGCCTGGAGTTATTTGAAGCATACTATGGCATACCTTGCTGCCTCTATATATTTCTCTGGTGAGATCCCACAAAGATGTCTCACACATTATGATCTGTGACCATTTGAGAGGAGGCTAGCTGCTCACATATTCCTGAAAGAAAAGAGAAACTTTTCATCAGACTCCAGGTGCTCAACCTATTTTTCTTTCCTTTATCCCCTTTTGCTTTGTCAAAATGGAAACTGGAAACCCCATTAAAGTCTTACTCCCCACTCTTATTTCTGAGGGTAGATCTCAATGTAAACCTCCCCGCCCCCGCAACCCCTTCAGTTCTGGAGAGCCAGTCAGAATACAACAGCAGTCATTTACATCTCTAAGGTTCTGTGACCTTGGTTGTGTACCATTTCCTGAGATCCTGGCCTCAAGTACTAGACTCCCCTGCCTCTAATGAGTCCCTTCCCAACCTCAGGCTGAACACAAAGCTCTGCTTTCCTGGGCTCTAGAGACATCTATGTGATTAACATAGCTCGGGATCAGTGATAAAACCAAAAGTGTCAGGGCTCTTACTTTATTTTTTATCTTTCCTTTGCAAAGAAAAGACAAAGAAAGAAAAAAAAAGAAAAAAAATGTTTTCTTTGAGTGCTTTATCAAACAATAAACATATATATTTTTTAGTTGACATATTTTTAAAAAAGAAAAAGAAAATTACCTCTCCCCATAGCCTTTTAGCTTATAGAGAGGCTTTTAAAAAAATAGCCATGTTTTTGAAGATCTGAGGAGACCCACAGCTACACCAACAGTTTTTTCAGTCCCCAAATATTTCTTTACTAATCTGCCTCTAGCACTGTTCTAAGCCTTCCTGGAACCTTGAGCAAACATTCCCTAAAGCCTCAGGAGAGTCTCTGGCTAAACCCACATTCACCCAACTGTCAAGATTCTACCTCCTTTTAAGTCTGAAATCAGCCATTGACAGATTTTCAGCATAAATTTGAACTCTCCCAGATATTCAAGCCTAGAAACGAATAGAAACAACAAAAAAAAGATAGTAGATTCTCAGGAAAATACACTATTTTCAAGCTAAACTGGAGTTTATTTGGATGAGTGTTGTTCCAAGGCCTTCATGAATGATCTGGAGAAGGACGAATGCTTTCAGATTTGCATAATTTATTTTCTGACATTTATAACAGGAAACATTCAAACAGATGAATCTTTTAAGGAGACTTTCTCTGAGGTATAACCGAGCAAAGGGAAAGGAATGGAAGTTTTGTATGCCTATTCCTCAACTTATTTTCAATTCGATATCACTGCTTTCCACGATTAAAGGCCCAGAGAGAAAAATTCCATCTTTGTGGTACATGGTTGGAGCAGGCAGTCTAGAGGTAGGTGGGATAAAAAAGGAACTGTCTTAAATTATTATTATTATTATTATTATTGTTATTATTGTTATTATTATTATTATTATTACTATTATTATTATTATTAGCTTCTGGACAACTCAAAAAATTGTCTGTTAGGTACTTTCATTGAGATGACTTCAATATCTCAAACTCTCTGTGTAATGCTATAATATAATACAGTAGTAATTATCAGGTGGTAATATATTTATTGTGTACTGACTATAATAATTGCTGGACCCCATAGAGAATATATAAGTGAATAAAATACAGTCCCTGCCTTTAAGAAATTTTTAATTTAATGAAAATAAAATACACATATGAAAAGCTAACTGTACCAAGACAATTAAAACTATATGAGTGGTCCAAATAGTAAGTATGGTTTAAGGGTAACACGTGAACATTTGTTGTTGTGCCCACTACTTTTTCTGTGTTTATAATCATGAAGTCTGTGGCCTAGAGCTTCTGTAAAAGTGTTAATCATAAATATCAGATTTCCGTTTGTAGCAAAGCTGTGAAATTCTGCACTAGCAAAGTATTTCAAAGTTCCAAATAAAATCCCTTGAGGTACCATGTGAAAAGGAGCCATATTTGCTAAAACTTCTTGGAGTGAAATTTAATGTCTGGCAAAAGATCTCCTCTGGGCGAAGTGTGGGAAATGCCCTCCTGCCCCGTCCCACCTCTTTTATTCTCATTCCCTTTTTGTCTCACCTCTCCCTCATTGCCCCTGACCCTTTTGCTCATTTTAGTAGATTTACTAGTTTAATTGGGATCCTCTGCAGCAGAGGGCCAGTGAAAGCTGGAAGAGAAAGGAGAGAAATTCTGAATGAAAGCAGGACAATATTACAAAAGCAGTTTGTCCTTAAGTGAAATTTTATATCTATCAAATATATTGCCCTTTTTCAAATTTACTGCAATTAAGATTCAACTACATGATCTAACTGTTCTAAGCTAAAATACTAACTCCTGGGATATAGTTTTGAGTGTTCACATTATAATTGCAAAATTATAAAATCAGTTAATTCACATTGGGTCTGTAGAGCATTAATATCTAATATCTAAATTAATATCTAAATTTCTACCATGGTAGAAATTCTTCTCAGTTCTTCTTTCAAGAAGCAAAAACATTTCCATTAATCTTTGATGAATGAAATATACAGAGTCTTAAGACATTAGATTTTCTTATTCTTCTGGATGCTGAATTAATTTGTACAAAGGAATACTTGATTAAGATGTTTGGGCAATGCCTGTGTATGAATGAAAGGGGCTCAAATAAAAACATAGCAAAAGAACAAGTTTGGATGATCGTGAGCATGTGATTGTGTTCATTTTGATTTTAGATCCTTAAAAAGGGTTCTACATGATGGATATGTGTATAACTGCAGAAAAAGTAGGACATTTTTAGGGTAGACTTCTAATAGGTAATTCTAGAAGATAGAGTTAAAATTTAAAACATTGAAATCTAGTTATAGCGCAAAATATGGGGAAGTGAAATATAAAATTACTCTTTTTCACATAATCAATGGATGCTACCTATTGAATCTAATAATCTTTTTTTTTAAATGGGAGATACTGTTAGTGTTAGTTTTCCTTCCACAACTATTTCTTATAGTATTCTTAGTTATGAGATGAGTATAATATTTATTATTTTACAGTATAAACTTGGTGTTATTATTCTCACACCCCTTGGAAAGGAGTTAGGAACTTTAATATTGGGAAAATTATTCTTCACGTCTTTGCCCATAGTAGTTTTCTGAGCTCTAGGTATGAGAAGAGCCACAGTGATCTCAGGATGAGAAGTATTTGGCCCTCAACTGGTGCCACGCTCACTAAAGATGTAAAAAACTGTCCTTTGACGGTAGAAACCACACAGTTCACTTGGTTGTAAGATTTTCAGGCAAAAACATAGTAAATGAAATGTGTGGGTAGTATGTGGGGAGCAAATTGGTCAGGGTGGGAAAGGCAAAAACAAGTATGTTTCCCTGAGCAGTTTCGGCTTTAATCAACATACTGGGCCAGCAACTACCCATGCTTACCTGAGATAAAATATTTAACATATGTTTATTCTATTCCTTTAATATACTTTGTCCTCTTAGGCTTATTATAATTTAGGTCTAGATTACGTTCAGGACTAGTAGTCCAGCATAAAGTCAATCTCTTCCATGAGATTTGTGTCCAGCTTTGAATGAAGCCACAGCCTCTGAGAATCCAGTTATATGAAGTTCTCAGAAGTAAGATAAAATTGAAAGTAGTGAAACAGGGAAGATATTTTCAGTTTTTTCCACCACTGTTCTTTTAGTCCTTGGGGAATTCACAGAGGAGGGCTTATCTCCTAGACAGACGACTCAGCAAAACTGGAAATAAAGGCTTAGCCAGAGGTTCATCTCCATTTCCATTGTCCTTCCTAAGATAAAGGTCTCCCTGAGCTTGAACTATTACAAAAAATCTGACAGTTAAATACACTAGCCTTCCAGTGTTATTATTACAGATGAAAGAATCTAAAGATAGCTCCTCTCATAAAAGGATTTTACAATAACCAACATGAAGCAGTCTTTTGTCTATAGCATGCATTCTCTACAGGGATGTATATCCCCCCCCCCAGGTGGTAAAAATTAGTTATTAGGGGTGGAGCAACAAACTTAGATATTCAATGATGTATAGGCTTCCAAAGGGCCTCAATACATGCACAGATATGTGTATTAATGGTATTAACATCTTATAAGATAGATAGAGTCATGATTAGGAGGAAAAAAAAGTCTAAAAAGGCTCCTTAATGGGGTGATAGTGAAATATTGGTGGGAAATGAGATATAATTGAAAAGTTATAGCATTAAAATATATTTGATGACTCTCCTCCATGAATCATTCACTACTTTTTCAAAAGAATGCAGAACTTAGGAGTTTTTGGTATTAGGAAGAGTTACATAACTAAAAGTAACAGTGACAGAAAAACCTTTAAAAAATACCTTCTGTGGAGCACAGAAATCCTATGGCCATAAAGTTTTCCCTTGAGCACATTTAAAAGAGGAAAATGTTCTGGTTTAAGAGGATGGACAAGAATAAGTGCCCATAATTCTCACTGTTGTGTTAATCTTGAAGATGATGGTGAGCCTGATGGTCTTGGTACACATGAAAAAAAAAATAGATTGTTTGGCACATGTTTCTCACATGTAGTCTTGTGAAGTACATAAATCTTGCTGTGGATCTAATTTTTTAAATCACATATTGGTAAATTTTGACAATTGAGAATAGTGCCTCTGCTTTATAATATGTAATCCAGGAGATCTGACTGTTACTGAGACATTTATAGGGGTTATTTTTTTATGGTAACTGGATCAAACTCCTTTAAAATATTGCCATTTGAATTTCCCAGAATTCTTTTGGAGTGATATTTATTTGATAAACTTGACAATATCCAAGCTTTCTAGATTTTAGAAATCTGCCATTTTTATTACACTGAATAATAGAATTGCATTATTTTAAGTATATTAAAAACACTATTTAGAAATAGTTATATCTTTACAAGAGGATGGAAAGCCAAGTGTTTTTGTTTTTATTAAACTTGAGTAGTCTTTTCTTGAAGAATTTTTTTATAATGTTCTTTTATAATTAATCAGAGTATAGTATTAAAAATAAAAAGCTTAGGGATAGAGAGAAGATGTCAGACTAGGTAAAAGCAGGATTGGTCTCCCAGGACTGTATTGAAATTACAGCCAAACTATAAAATAACCAACATAGAGAATCACCTGAAGTCCAGCTGTTCATAACACCTACATCTAATAATATAAAGAAGCCACATCAAAACTGGTAGGAGGGGCGAAGTCACGAATCAGGCTGGACCGGCACCTGTGGGTGGTGGAAGATCTCCAAGAGGGAGAGTTAGGCTGCAGAGGCTCTCCTGAGAGAGGGTGGGTGTCCTGGTCTCATCCAGGGACACTCCAGCACAGGTTCCAGCCCAGAGAAGAGGAGATTCCAATAATTCTGACTGTAGAAGCCTCAGGGGATTCCAGCCATCTGGGTGAGATGGAGGGTGATTAAACCCCTAGATGTTCCTTTGAAGGACCAGTGTAAAGGCTTCCTGACCTGCAGACGCTCACTCAGGACACTGGCGACGGGTCAGGGGCTTGCGGGGGATTCATTCTTAAAAAGTCTCCATTGCCTGGTGTCTGAACAAGGACTGAAAAGGCAGCCACTATTGTGCCTTAGTCTGGCCTCCCTACTGAGCAATTTACAAACCACAACAGCTTGACTATACAGAGTTCTCCCACAGAGCCATTAGGAACCTCTGATCTGAGAGCAGCATTTCTAATCTCAGCAACAGCGGCCAGCTGCTGTGAGCCACATTTCAGAGACAGGGTCAGGCAGATTGCTTGCTGCCAACATGAACTTGGGTGGATATCAAGGACCTGTGGGCCAGTCTCAGAGAGCAGCTGGTCTTGCTGTAAGCTGGGTCTTCTGCAGGAACTCACAACAGTTACCAAATTTTCAGCAAGACTAAGGCTGAATTGATCTGACTGCCATTGTCTCTTTGACATTCTGTCCCACCCAACCTGCAGACTGCTTGAAACAGTTGTTGCTGGATTGTTGCCATGCCCTGTTCCAAGTTATCCAGAACCAAAAGTATTCATAGCAGGGCATCCATCACAGCAAGGCCTTTCCAATCCCAGCTCTGTAAGCTACATTTCTATTCCAAGTGGGTGATTAGCACTGTGAGTCACATTTCAGAGATAGGGTTAGGCCCATTGACAGTGATCTGTCACAGCCCTGACCTTCCCCTCCCCTGATCTCCTAATCCACAAGGCAACAAATTTTGGCTGGCACAGGGTGGGCATTGCATGGAAATCAATGGCTGTAAAAGTTGCTGCCTGTAAAAGTTGCAATATTGTGTCCAGGGAGCACAAGGGTCTATGGGAGTGTCCGTGACAGTAACTGGTCTCACTGTGATCTGTGTCTACAGCGGGAATGCCCAGGCACAGAAGTTGCAGCAAAACTGGGGCTGTACCGGCCGAACAGACCTTGCCTCCCTGAGATCCCACTTCACCCAAGCCACAAAGTTTCTGCAGCCCATTGGAAGCAGCCTCTTGTGCCCTGCTTGGCTCTGGGATTGAGCAGTTAGTGCAGGCAACAGACCTTGGCTAGCACAGTGAGCACATTTCAAAGAAAACAGTTGTGGACAGACCACTGCTGCCTGTACAAGCTGTGATATCTCTTACAGAGATTGCAGGGGTCTGTATTGGCCTGGGGGCCCTAGACTCCCTGAGCTCTTTCTCCATCCAATACACAAAGTGCCCACTGCACAGTGATAGGCAGTTGCCCCTGCTCTGGGGTATCATATTTAGGCCTAGGGTAGGCAGCAGTTGACCTTGCTATGAGCGGAAACGTGTACAGCAAGCCACAGAGACAGCAGTGGCAGGGGAAAATTTACTCACTAGACCCAAGAGATTCCCAGGGTCCCTATGCTACTCAACACACATATCACCCATAGGTTTATTCAGTTTCAGAGATATACAGGCATCTGGTAGGTAGTATCACTGGTCTTTCTGCTAAACTTCCATAGATAAGTGACGGGGGATAACTGAGAGCTGTCTACAGCAATGTCTCTTGCACTTACCCATAAATCCAGCATAGACAACAACTATCAGCGGATCACTTTGTAGTTCTCACCGGGCAGCCCTGAGAAATCAAAAGCGGCAAGTGACCTTGGCCTATGGGGGAGCCCCAACTAAGGGGCCATAAAACCAGTGTATCTAGAGGCTGGCACCAGACTACAATGAAGCAACTCCTGTCTAGTTCCAGTAGTGATACACATATACAGTAGTTGCAACAAGTACATACTAGCTTGCTAGGGCAAATTCCACTCAGTGGAGGTAGCTACACACAATAATTCTTATCCTGAGGGTGCAGACAGTTCACACAATTAGTCAGCCTGAATGTTAATCCCACCCACTTATCTACTAACAACAATGAAGGCTTGGCAAAAACAGAAGATCACATAAAAGTAACGTCCAGAACTGGCACAGGGATCAGGAAGAGTGTGCCACTGGGCCACACAGGACACATTCCATATTAGGCAACCTGGCAAAGGCTAGGAGACAAAACAAATATTCTGACACATAGAAACAAACACTGATAGGCTAATAAAATGAGAAAACAAAAGAACATGCCACAAATAAAAGAACAACAACAAAAAAAAAAAACCTCCAAAAAATAAGCTAAATGAAATGGAGACAAGCAACCTACCAGAGTCAGAGTTCAGAAAATGGTTATTAGGATGCTCAACGAACTTATGGGGAGAATGGATGAGCACAATGAGAACCATAAAAGACAGATAGTAAGCATTAAAAAGGACATAGAAACCATAAAAAAGAACCAAACGGAAAGGAGGAATACAATAACTGAAATAAAAACTACACTAGAAGGATTCAACAGTAGAGTGGATGAAGCAGAAGATTAAATCAGTGAATTGG
>PVKZ01004717.1:57558-72324 GCA_004027375.1 Macroglossus sobrinus | reverse complement strand
GGACCGTCAGTGGACTTTTTGGAGAGAGCATGTGCTTTTCTTCACTGGATCATCATTCTAGTGCTTGATGCTCAATAGTAGAATCTCAAACACAGTAGGAACTGAGTACTTGTGAGCTGAGTGAGGCCATAAATGAAGACAAAGTGTGTTTTCTGAGCCACCTGGAATTGACGCTGGGCTGAAACAGCTCCTAAATGTTGTCAGGACAAACCCAGGTTCTAGCCATGGGACAGGCCATTTGCCTCAAGCCACAAACCTTTCTGTCTCTATTTGAGAGTTTATTGCTTTAATATTTGAACCTTTGGGCAAAGAACCATAAAGAAAAATATAGGGTATAAAATTTGCATTTCCTGGTTCCAAACTTTATACATATGCTTTTCATTGCAAGAAAGCCATTCACTAAGGAATTTTCAAGTGCATACCATTACAGACGGCATAGGAAAACTGAATTATATCACCCACAAGAAATGGGACAAGTGGCCTAAATATCCGGTCTCACATCTTCTCAGCCACCTCCCACACATGCATAATGACTTGTGACTTGAAAGAGATTTCCAAAAATCCATAAATACATAGCATAATCTCATAG
The DNA here is from genome assembly GCA_004027375.1 of Macroglossus sobrinus. NCBI lineage: Eukaryota > Metazoa > Chordata > Mammalia > Chiroptera > Pteropodidae > Macroglossus > Macroglossus sobrinus. The sequence continues at coordinate 71,735 of PVKZ01004717.1, read as the reverse complement.
CGTGGGAAACTAGGCATTGCCTTGTATCTGTACAGAAAGGAATTTAAAGTTCTTGAGAAGTCCAACTCTTTGGAAAGCCCGAGGCAAAATTAGCATTTTGGTAAAATCAGAACAAAAGTACAAAAGACCTATGTGCCTGCTTCGAGAAAGAGCTACACCCCATATTTTATAGGTAGAAGTAAAAACTAAGTAAAAAGTTTATGTAGGAGGCAGAGTCAACATTCATGGATGTTTAAGCAACTCCGTGCAACAAGATCCAAGGCCTATATACTGTTTAAATGACAAATTGCACTTATGTGCCTGCTGATTTTGGGTCCCTAAGTAATGAAGTCTGAGGCGTGCAGTGCTCTCCAAGAAATGTGTTTGAATGAGATAATTGGCATGTATTGATTCTTTTCAGTTCCGTACAGAAGCAAAGCTCTGTAATAGCATCTTGGCTATCCAGAGTGGATGGTGAAAAGGAGTATACTAATATTTCCTAGTCAGGTGCTAGATACTACAAGAACAGCCTTGTCTGTGTTACTTCAGTAGATTTTCATAAGAGAAAGAGAGGGAGAAGGGAACTGACAAGTTTGGGAACACCTACTATGTGCTAACCCCTGAATTGTATACCTAATTTGTGTTATTTTCATTAATACAGCGATCCTCAATGGTAGTTTTTATTAGCTTCACTTTATGCCCATGCTCAGGAACATGAAATCGTATCTCTAGTGCCTACAATTATTGCTGGACAAAGCTAAGATTTAGTTTAATGTCTGTGCCACGTCCTCTTTCTACCCTACTGTGTGACAAGGTACGGAGATAGGGACAGATGCTTCAAGGAATGCATCGTCAAGAACAAGGACATGGCATGTGTTTAGGGATAATCAGTTCCTTAAGAATGATCCTATTAATAAGAGGAATTTGGGTAGCACAAATTCTAGTAAGTGTAGACGCTGTACAAGTGGATTTCAAAATTGGCTCTGAGGAAAACATGGTAAATTCCCCACGTATGGGATCAGCTCCAGTCACCCTGACTGTTCAGAATGCATAAACCCTTTATCTGAACAATTATTAAGGGAAATTCCTTTTGATGCACCTCTTAAAGATGTTGTGAATAAATTACAACAAGCTGAATTATTAGAACCAGCTTATACTCCTATTCCCACGATTAATAAAAGGTAAGAAATTTACTCATAAGCCTGTGCCTATATGGAAGGGCCTCCTTTTGTGGCCTGCTGGATAAATAAAAAACTAGTAGTTTAAGTTTGATAGAAAGGCTGGTTGGGTCAGGATCTCCTTGGTGCTTAAAAACAAAGGAATGAAAACTTAGCTTACAAAAGCAGCTTTGTAAAACTGATTTTTTAAATGTTTTCCTCAATACTGCACCAAGGAAACTGTCAAACAGCTATGAAAAAGTTTCAGCTTAAACTTTAGATAATAGCATAAATAAAGTAGCAACTGAAAAATTTATTCAGGCAAAAAGAAGAACAATGTCTGCCCACGAGCCAATATGTGCTGTTATGAATACCTCTATCTAACACCTTTACTTAAGTCAAACTTTATCTTACGTAATACATATAAGAATTAAAAGTTTAGATTGTTCCATCAGGTAGTTCTGTTCCAATGATTGAGAAAAAAGAATGTACTAATTAATCATGTTTAATAATATACTCTATAAGATTTTCTGCTTCGCTTAACCACGGAAATTTAACTCTCTGCTACCTTAACAACAAAGTATAATCAAATGTCAAAATAGAAAGTATAAAAGTTGTACTCAAATCACAATAAAACGGAACAGTGTCACACCGCCTCTGAGCTGTGTAGTCAACGGTATCCCACGCTGACGCCTTGCACACCTTCAGGGCCCCCTGGATCCTGTCGCGGCTGGACCGTGGCATGTCTGTCCCTAGAGCCAGTTATCTTTCCATTCATCATTCATCCATTCACTGGGAAAAGCAGACCATGTTCTGTTGTGTCTGAGGATTCGGAGACAAATGAGGCAGACACCTGCACACGCTCATTCGCATCATTCCATGCAATCCAATACTCAAATAGTGTGCTAAATGTTCTCACTAAATAAGTTGTCTTCGGTGAAGACTGACTCTTTACATTCATCCCAAATCCTTGCCATCGAGGCAAAATATACAGAAGTCAAGGAAAATCAAATGTATGAGAATAAGGCTCTATAGTTGGGAAGAGACTACTGCCTTCTCGAACAGTGTGCATTGTATCGTGTTAAGTCACTCTCTTGTCTGTTTTCTCACTAGATTTGAGGTCTTAGGAAGATCCTTATTTATCCTTGTGTTCGTAGCACTTTCCAAGGGTGTGTGCAGATCCCAGGAGTCAATGTATATTTATGAAATCTGTCAATTAAAGAGTGAATAAATGACAACCTTCAAACTCACCTATATGAGCAGTTGGGCCATCACCAATTTGGAGCAGAAGATGACTGATGTCTTAGGGAGACTGGGCTGGTGGCAGCTGAGAATCTGCAGAGGATGGGAGTGGCCGAAACCTGGGAGATGGGAGAGTAGATTTGGACAGAGATTGAAAGATTAAGAAAAAGGCAGAAATGATGAAGCTGGATTTTTTTCAATATCACAAGGACAGGCATTTCCAAGCAAAATTGAGATACTAAGAAATGCTTCCTGTCTCACACTTGCAATTGGCTCTTTAATATTTTATCTCATTTGATAATCATCACAAAACAAGCAAGTGCGTATCTCCCTTATAGTAAAAGAGACAGGCCAAGAAAGTATGAATCATCGCATCTCCCTATGGTAACTTGAGAAGCTGAGATTTGAGGTAAGTTTCGATGACCGCGAAGTTCATGTTTTACCCTTGTTCCTATCACCTTTCTAATCAAGATAAAGAAAGTAGAAAGAAGAACTGAATTGTGAAATTTAAAAAAGTCAGAGCATATATCACTCTGGATATGCGGTTTCTGACTCAGAGTGATATCAAGGTGCAACTATCAAAATAAATGCAATTCTAGGCAAGTTAACCGTACTCTGAAGCAGTAAGTGTGATGTATTTATTTTCCATTTCCTCTCTGTGGCTAGAGACTCAGAGGATAAAGTCATTAAACACCTTTCTTATGCGTGCTTTTACTGGTGAGATGAGAGTGTGTTGGTTCTGCAAGGGGAATGGTCTAATTATCAAGACTTACTATTTACACTCGATGAAAATGATAGTATAAGAATCAACCCAGTCTTCTGTCAGTGCGCAAGGATCTTACAATAGTTCAGAGGTGTATTTTTGCACTGCAAATGAGCCAAAGCTCTCTGTCTGCTATGAACAGAGTAAGTCAGAGTGCACTGACTTTACACTGTAAAACAAAGCTGCGTGCTCCCCAAGAGGGCTCATCTCACCCCCAGCTCGTGGTAGCTGGATTTTGCATGCAGTGGAGAAAAGAGTAAGTTCAAGATTAGTGAGAAACGTGCTTGACCAGCAAGAGGATGTTTGATAGTCTTGGAGTCAGGGGTAGCTGATTCCGTGGCCTTTGCTAGTGTGAGTGGTGGGCCAGTGGAACCATCATTTCTTCCCCTAAGTTGCCCTATTGACTACGAGGTATCAGGAAGACATACCTTGTGCAACTCAGATATCCCTCAGGCTTCCTGAGGACCTACTTGTCCCCTGAGCATCCTTAACCCTGATCTATATAGGCAAGGTCCAGCCTTCACACTCAAAGCGGCAGTCGCCCTATGTAAATTCAGGGTTGTGGCTACAGAGCTTCTGCTCTCATGCTCTCTCATTTGTGCCTCCTGCACCCAGGCAAGATAAATGCCCATCATCTGGAGTTTTATAGCTCACAGCCACCTGGTTTGCATCTCTACCACAGAAGACTTAGATAATGCAGTGACATCTGGCCTAAAGGTGGCCAGGGACCCACGGGATGGAGTCACTGTTTGGGGATGTTCCAACAGCTGCTCATGTCACCCAGATGATACCAGGCATGAGGTGATCAACAATAATAGCCCCAAACTACTCTTGAGCTGTGGCTGCTCAGTGGATGTTTAACGATGCTGCAGAGGAAGTGTCCCGAGATGCACGTGTTTGAATTCTAAGCACAGAGTGGTGCTTCCCTCCAGAGAATGATGTAAAATGTCTCTCCTACTGCCCAAGGTCACAGAATGACAGATCTTGCCGAGGAAATGCAGCTTTCGGTTTCGACAGAGAGGGAGCTGCTGCTTTAATGCAGACTCAGGAAGCTCCGTCCTGAGCAAAATGAAGACTCAGGGAGGTCCCCGGAATCAGAAGCCTCCATCCCCACTGCAGGCAGACGGCTTGCGACAAGAGCAAGGGAACCATCTAGACTGGGTCGAACGGGAATTTACACCCAACTTCCCAGGCCTGAGGCTCTTGACAGTATCAGTGCCGAGAAGCTGGAGAGTGGGGCTCCGTCCTGCTCCGCCTCGTGGTCCACACCGCATCCCATCACCCTCACGTAGTCTGGGCATCTTCGTAACATTTCTTAAAAATGTAAAAAGGGTAGAGAGAGAAACTACATGTGAACAGACACCCTTCTGGGGACTGTTACAAATGGCCGAGCCGGTTACCGACCTCAGCATCAGCAGGTGGACAGCACGCCCTTGTCAGTGCTGAAAGGGGCAGGTGCGTGCAATCTGCAGCTGCTCTTCTGCAGGTGTCCCAGAAGAAACACCTCTGTCCTCCTCAGCTACTAAGAAAAGCAAAGCTTGGAGCATGCACCTGGGCCCCCCTCAGCACGTGCGAAGTGAGAGTCGACTGCAATAAAGCTATCAAGGCTCTAAGTAGGCAAGTCAGGCCGAAAGGTACAGCCCCTAAGAGACATGAACCAGTTTTAGAGATGGTGATTTGTAGTTGAGGGGAAATGAGAGGAAGAGAGGAAGAGAAAGGGAGAAGAAAGAGAGTGTACTCTAGCACCATGGAGCTGTATTTTGTTATTGTCGTCATTTCTAGCTGGTGACCTGGTGATGTCTGATCACCACCAGGTGGTCCGAGCATCGGCACCGGTCTGCCAGATTTCTGTTCTTCTGAACGCCCGAGGGCCCTCTCTGCCTGCCCGCCACTCAGGCATCCTCGTCGACCCTCTTTACCAGAATGAAATCTGCCCTCGTTGACCATTCTTATTATTCCAAATTGAGGATTATACTCCAGAAGCCACTCGGTGCCAATAGCGTTGACATGAGCCACGTACTGATGGGCATGCTGGGAGTCAGATCTCCCAGTTTCCTGGTTTTTCCTGGTGTGAACAGGTGGCTTATCTTTCAAATAGACATAATGCAGATGTGACAGTGAGTCTAAGGACTCCAGGACAGGAACTGGGACATGAAAGACATCCCTAATGCACATGGCATCAGCAGTTAAATATATTCTTCCCATCCTCCGGAATAAGTAAGTACTGTGGGTATAACTCATTAACTATGCAAATAGTGTTTATTAGCATCATCGCCTTCTGTTTTCACAACCCTCCTATTCTGTAAGCAAGAGAGCTGCTTCACAGTCCTGTTGTAGAAGTGAGTCCCGTTTATGGAATGCTCAGCTTCCACAGGGAACTGAACCCCAACCCATGGCCGCGCTCCGTTCAGTATGTGTCCCATGGGGAGGCAGAGCCTCTTGGCACGATTTGAGCTGGACTGTTATTCTCAGGCTTTGGCTGCATTGTCACATTTCCAGAGATGTTTGTTCTTCTACAATGTTTGTCCTTCTTAAGGACTCCCTACCATATCACCCTAGGTCATTTTTTAAAGTACTTATCCTTCTTTGTCCTGATCTTTTCAAATTAATTTTTATATCTACCATCTGTTTCCTCTCATAAGAATGTAAAATTTATGGAAGTACCACTCACCTCTGATCCTGGCACTCAGGCACAAAAACATATATATTTTTATAACTTAAACAGAAAGTAACTGATATTATGTTTGAGGGCACTTTTATTAATTAAGTCTATTTCCATTTAAAATGTCAAAAATTCTCTTAACGAGCTCAGGACATCCCTAAGCATCTTCCCATGCTGTAGCATCTCAATAGCCAGAAGGGAGAGGAAGGAATGACATCATAGTGACAGGCATGGGGTAGCTGGTCTGCAGCCGGCCGCCACCAGTTCTGTCACTGAGCTCCTCTGGACTTTAGCCTCCATTATAGAAGGAAGGCAACCCTACCTTTCGTACAGGGCCTTGGGAAGCTGGGGTGCAGACGTGGGTGCCTACTCACCTATGCACATTCTGTCTGCTTGAGTTCACTTGCGTAGATTTTCAGGATGGTTGGGGGAGTAGAGGGTAAGATGTTCTGACTGCTAAGGCCCCAATCTTTCCATTAAAAAACTCATTTTCATTAAGAGGAAAGGAAACTACCGCCACCCCCCAAAACCCTAAAATCGTGAGTGAGATAGCCGGGGGTATTTTAACTTTGCCTCTCATTCTGTGAATTCTAAGCTCTCACAGCATTTGGGTAAGTCTGTCAGGGCTCGGGTCCCAGAGTCAGCCTCAGCACAGATTATCTTCTTGGAGCATTTCGAAGATGAAAGAGCGAGGAGAGGAGAAAAGACTCATAATTTGGAGAAACCTTAGTACCGCATCAAGAACAAACATCTAGATCATGTGAGGGCCAGGAGAGATATCAAAAGAGAAAATAAAAATCGGGAGTTAGGCACCAAACAGGAACAGGAGCAGAAAAGACAGATTAGGAGAAAAAAGAGAGAGAGAAAGAGAGAGAAGAAGAGGGGATGAGAGTGAGAGCAGCCCAGCAGCATGCGTGACTCCTGTTCGTCGTTGGTAAGACGACCGCTGGGGACAGGGAAGGATGGAGTCAGGGCAAATGCATCACCTAGAGGTGCTTACCTCAGAGGCTGGCGTATGCAGATGGTAGACAGGCAATAAGTGAGTCATGCCTCCACTTCCTGCAACTCTGATGATGTGAGGACTTCTTGGTTAACACCTGGGAGGAACACTTCTTATCAGTTTCGACCACCCTCTGAGTGAGTTTCCCAGGGGCTCCCTAGAGCAAAGGTCCCTAACCCCCAGACTGTGGACTGGTACTGGTGCATGGCCTGTTAGGAACTGGACCACACAGCAGGAGGTGAGTGGTGGGTGAGCGAGTGAAGCTCTATCTGTGTCTGCAGCCGCTCCCCAGCGCCAGCATCACTGCCTCAGCTCCACCTCAGGTTGTCTCAGGCACTAGATTCTCATAGGAGCACCAGCCTCCAGTGCCACAAAGGTTGGGGACAACTGCTCTTTAAAGCTATGCCAGGATCACCATCCACTTGTGCCATGTGGTCTTCACCTATAAATTTTCAGAGCTACTAATTTCTTACTGCAGTGTTTCTGCAAACGACAAACTGTAATGAAAATCTGGCATCCACTAAGACCTCTTATGACAAAGAAAAGATTACTTCTGCTTAATTTCGTTTCTGCTGGCTGAGAAAAAGCTCCTCAAGGCACGTACTCCACTTGGGTTCAAAACACAGTCATTCTTAAAATGATTAGTTCAGTGCTAGGAAATTTGTACTGTTCTTCGTGTATTTCATAGATCACTAAGCTCTGAGTGCAGATAAAGTCCTAGGAACCTTAATATCAAAATTGTGACTTTTCTAAGTCACAACCTATTTTTCTAACAAAATTGCCAAACTTCCACAAAGTTTCTTAACCCTGATATCGTTGCGGGTCTCAGAGAGAGCGACATGTGACCAGGACAAGGATGTCATCTGCTCATTTGATGCTCTGACCTAGAGATTAAGCACTCAGACCACACTCAAGGCAACACCTCGTGCCAGCTGCGTAACTGACGGTGACACCATGACCATGTGCCTACCACAGGCTCTGCCAATGGAGTCTGAAGCCCGATGGATAAAAAGAATGACAACAATGGAAAAAATAAATACAAATGTCTATTTCCCTACTTTAACGTGAAATCACCTGTAAGTTGATTTGTCGCATCGCTAGCTGGACTTCGAGACTATAAAAGGTAAAGATCAGACTTGCACTTTTCTCTCCCAGGTCAGAGACCCAGCATATGACTGACTACGTAACTGGGGCACAAAAATAGAAATAAAAATTAATTTTAGTTTGAATTGAATGGCGCTACATTGGGTTGCATAGAATTAAACTCATGCTCTTCGTCGATGAGGCCGTTAACAACCTTGACCCCTGTGTGCACCGCGCTTAGCTGTGATTGATGAGCACCTGCACGCTGCAACCCTCTGACCACTGAGCTCAAAAAGTTATCGTTGATGACTACGGCGATTGCAGCCTCCGAAGCTGTCCATCGTTGCCTCTCACGGTCTTCAGAGACCATAAGAGGTAGTAGAACAAAACGTGGCTTTGGAGTCCGAGAAACTTGGGTGAAAACCTTCTCTCCATTGTATAGAACTGTGCGAACATTACCAAGTCACGTGATGTTGCAAGGCCTCGTCTTCTTTGACTCTTTACAGTTTGTTATAATACCACTTGCTTATAAGGTCACTCTGAGCGATCCGACGTAAGGTGATCCATATGTCTGACCTGTAGTGTAAACCCTCAAACTATGCTATTTTACTTCTCAACTTGTCTCTCCTCCACCCTACTCCTAGGATGAAGTAGACTCAATGTAGCATCAGAACAAATCTTTGGCCAATCAGATTATAATAACTAAGACTTTTTCTTTAATCATGGACAGTCACTTCTGCGGAAGGGAGTATGACGTTCTGCTGTATGGAATTTGCTAATTTTCATGATAACACTATACAAGGAAATGGCACTATGGATAAATATTCGTTGACATGAAAAGTTGTCTACAAATATTTCCTAAGTCATTAGTTTGCAAAACTATGCACGCATACATCCATGGTGTTCTACTTAGGGGAAAAAGCTTTAAAATTTTTTTCCCATGTGGTGAGGTTACAAGTTCTAGTTTTTTCAGTTTCTTCTATATTTGTTCACTTTTCATTAACTGCATTTTATGGTTCTGTGTCGTACCTATATATTATTCATGAAAGAAAAATATATAACACATTTTTAATATTTTATAGGAGCTGACTAAAATACAATACCAAATTACAATCTTTATTAGAAACAGAAAGTAGCAGAAATGACATCAGAAACTGTAACTAACATTTTCTGGAATACGTATCTTAAACTAACACGGAAGTTCATATTTAATAGTGAATCGCTACAGGCATTTTAATTTAAATCAGGAAATAGATGTAGATGCCTGCTCCATTTCTAGGCAACATAGTAAGATCTGAAATAAAAAATAATAAATAAATAAATAAATAAATAAATAAATAAATAAAAAGATCCACTAGGATAAGAGGCAAATTAGCAATATTTATAGATGACATAAGCCACTTTCCCCAAAGGTAAAAGTACTAGTTCCACACTATTGAAAGTAACAACAGCATTTAGAAAATACAATATGGTAGAAAATTACAAATGATAGCCACCCATAAACAACTCACAATCTCAAAAAATAACTTTGGTTAAATTTAATCTTTTTTGCTTTATAGTTCTACAAGTGTGAATTAAAATTAGCAAATCGGTATCATACGGTAGAGGATACAGACACACATATGTAGTTTTGTATTATGCAGCTGCAAAATGAAATCATAGTAGATTCTCAGAAAGAAAGTAGTTAAGAAAGATATGGTCTCTGCCCTCAAGAGTCTAGTGATCAAGTTCAAGTTCTGAGGCAGGAGAAAGGCTTTCGTGCAGTAGGACTCTTGGAAGGCTTCTTCTAAGAGGCATAAGAATCACTGCTCTTGGGGGGACATTTTAAAGTAATTATGCAGGTATAGGCTTCAGGCCATGTAAGGAAGGACTATGTTCCCAGCAACTCATGTGGCATTAAGCTCACTGTCTGAATCATTCAGGGAGGAAAGAAAGGACAGGATGTCCAACCCCTGTAGATACGGCCAATGACAGAAATATTCCTTTGCAAATAGAAGATTCCACCTGCCACAGGCCACCAAAGCAACTCCAGAAGTAGAGTCTGCAGAGAGGGGAGAGGCTCGGACAGGGGACAGGCTGCAGACAGTTCTGGCCACCAAACACCTCAGGAATTTACTTCCATACTTTGCACCTCTAGCCACCCACCTTCTCACAAAGCGGGAAACTATTTCTACAATAGCAGTAACTATGAGAGGCTATGGTCTCTGATGCTTCCTACTTGGGTATAAAAACTGTTTTCTGATTTCAGATAGCATGCTGAATTTTTACTTTCTATCTAAATGTACCATTTGGGTTTTTCATTAGATGCTTAGAGATGACTGGCACAAAAGGACAGATGGATGTGGTAATATTGAGTCCTCATATCTGAGAAGCCTTCAGTGGTTTTGAGTTTTAAGTTATGTCTGGGGCGTGGCTTGCAAATTTGCTCCTAAGTCTCAGTTTACCCAAAGTTGTTTCTTAGTCTACCTGCAGCATTGTTCCTGAAGGAACCTTCTGGATCGAGTTTCATCAAAAAAAAAAAAAAAAGGTCTTCGTAGAAGGAGAGGGGTCAAAATCACCCTTCTTAGATGAAGAATACCATTCAGTCTGCCGGAACGAGAAGCCACCGGGTCCTTGGTGGCAGCAGATTGTGATGGTTTCAGTTTCAGAGAGACTTGAATTTGAATCTCTTGAGTTTCTGCTGTATTCATCCATGCATGTGTTCACTCGTTTACATCAACGAGCAAGTATTTAACTCCCGGGGGCCTAACATGGCACTAATAACAGCATTATCACTATGTCATTATAGAAATACGCATGTCAGAATACAAACAGTGCTTGGGAAGATCCCAGCTATGTCAGGATTATATCAGTCATCGCCATCATTACAGTGTCAACACAGTGTGAGGTGCCTCTTCGGGGCAGGAATATTTGCCCACAAATGAGTGTCGTGAGGAGTGTCCTCAACAAAGGGAACCCTCCATAAATATTTACAAAATGAAAGAGGAGTAGCCTGACACCCTCCTGTCACAAAGCACCTAGAGACACGAGACTAGATGGAAATTTTAATGTTCCTTTTACATGCGAAGGAAGGAAACCAAGAAAGTAAGAGAAATCTGTTTACTAGGGCTGGCATCAAAGCAGTGTGTGTTGATGACTCTGATGCCCAAGGACATATTCTGGATCCCTCACAAGAAGGGAAGGTGACTTGAGAACAACGGGAAAGGCTGACACCTGTGCAGAAGGACCCCCTCGGGGGAGTGATGAGCTAGAAGGATGCCCGCCTCCCGTCCCAGAGGCAGACTGGTGTTTGTCTGCCAGGGGCCCGGGGCAGATGGGGGCAGAAATGTATTCCCTGGGAATTCGGGTGTGCAGGCCAGCGCTGGGTTTGGAGTCCACAGAATCTGAGTAAAAACAAACAAGCACCGAAAAAATTCCACAAAAATTAAAGCTGCAATGTGAACTGTACCAGTGGGTACACTGCATTTGCCTGACGGAAGGAGACACGAAGTTTCTAGATCTTTGACCAAAGGCTCAGAGAGTCCGTGGGGTTATCCGCACTCTCACGGGCTCCCTGAGATGGATGTGTATGAAGAAGTGCCCAGGCGACAACATCAGTGTGCGGCTAGAGGAAGCTTTTGTGACCTTGTATGCCCTTGTCACAGCCAGTGCGTGATGATGGCAGGACTAACGGAAGGAAAAACGGGGTTCGATGCCCGGAAGCCTCGGGGTCCAGTCTCGTGCTGGCCTCTCTGACAGGCCGTGTGATCGTGGACATTCACGGAACCGCCGTGAGTCTCGGTGTCCCTGTCTGTCAAATGCGGATACCGCGTGGCAGGCAGCCTCGATGGGACTCACAATTCAGTGAGTCTCAGGGACCGTGTGTGAAACACTGAGGAAAGTGCCAGATACACGGATCAGTGCTCAGAACTGTTTACTCCCTCCCCAGGGAGTGTGAACTCCGGATTCCGCCCCCATCAACACGCTGTCCCAAGGATCTGAGGAAGCAGAAGGTGCCACCTCTCTCTCCAGCCCTGGTGTGTCTGCAGAGCAGCTGGGAACTCTGTGGAGCCAGAGCTCTGCCCGTCTCAGCATCCTGGTGAAGGAAGCCAGAGCGGGCAGCAGCGGGCATGGGGCTTCCTTCATCAGAGCAGCTCCTGGAGCCCAAGCCATCACCCCAAGCCACCGCCCAGAGCCACCGCAACGCCCAGCTGGAGCTCCTCGCGACAGCCTGCCCTCTGTGCCACCCAGGTGGGTCAGCCCACCACGCTGCAGCAGGGCCTGTTAGAAAGTCCCCTGTGAGCTCCGAGTGACATGTGCTCCCTGCTCTGGACCGGGGCCTGTGTGAGCGGCGGCAACGTTCGGAAAACACCAGCTGCCGTGTTTCATTTTCCTTTCTGTGGAGCGTGGCCTCGTCCTCGGGGCTGACGGTGGTGCTTTCTCCTCTACAGAACTGTTTCCTCTCTGGAGGTTGCTGGGATGTTAATAGGAACGATTCCGTGCGCTCTGTGGCCCCAAGGCCTGGGCTGCCCTGTTGGGGGCCCTGACAATGTGACATCCGGCCGGCGTGTAGTTGGGAGAAACAGGGGAAGCTGTGGCTGAAATGTCAAGTTCTCATTCGGCAGAAACACGTGTGTGCAAGCGCACACACACACACACACACACACACACACATACACATACACATACACACACACATGCACACACACGCACACACACATGCACACATACATGCACGCACACGCACACACGCACACGCACTCACATGCACACACACACGCACACGGCTTCCCAAAAAGAGAACAAGAGAGAGACTGAGAATGAGGTGGCGGCATCAGTGACTTCTTCCAAATGTTTCTCTTATTTTTTGCTGATCTGACATATTGGTTTCCATGGCAACCTCGGGTGGCCTGGATAACACGTGAAGTGAATTTCAGAAAGGTCTGCAGAGCCAGGCAGAGCGCCGTGTCAGGTGGAAGCTCCTTCTCGTCTCCCAGTCACGGCAGCCTCGGGCTCCCGGATGTGTCAGCACATGTGAGCTCGGGTACTAGAGAGAGTCTTCAGCTGGGAGGAAAGATAACCTCCTTCTCCTTGTAGTCCTGAGTCCCTAAAATTAGCAATATGGAGAGAAAGGCTTCACAAATCCCATCGTATCTGTGCTTAACTCGTGACACGAAATTTCTCAAAACAAAGGATCAGGCTGTCTCTTAAAGCAGAGATCAGATCGCTCTCCAGGGCCACGATCGAAACGGGGTGTGAAAGCAGAAGAGATGACACCAGAGAAGGCGCGAACAGAGATGACAAATTTTGGCAAGAGTTTTATAGAAACTTGAATAGCTGTTAGGAAATTAAATACACACACACACATACATACACATACATACACATACATATATGTGAATATATACATATATGTATATATATGTATACACACATATACATATATATAGTATTACTTTATTCCATAATTTCATAATTATGGCCTGGCAGAGGCTGCAAATTCACTCATCAGTAAGATGTGTCCTAAGCTTCATGTAATTTATATTTACCAAAAACAAGTGCCTAAATAGACAATGAAAATATTTAGTGGGAAGGTGATGAAAACGATATGAGAAGTTAAAAATCGCTATCCTGTCCCCCCCACATATTTGGGGAACGGGGAGGTGGTCTGGAGTTGACTGTGAGGGAAGGGGAGCTGGGGAGTATCACAGGAGACTTTTTGAAGAAGATAAAAGTCAAAGCTCAGCCTTAAAGGAGAGGCAGGTGTTCGCGGGCAGCTGGGGAGCTGAAGCAATAAAGAAGGGCGTAGCGGGCACAGGAGGCTGATTGCCTCGGGAAAGACCTGGAGGGGAGGCATAGAGAGCCGGCAGTGGGGACGTGGGAGGAGCAGGTCGAATGAAGATGATGCGAGGCAGAGTCTGAAGGAAGAAGTTAGATAGATATGTAAGAACCAGCATGTAAAGTCTAGGTGAAGGACCTTCTACCGTACATCACAGGTGATGAGGGGCTCGAGTTATCAGAGACAGCCTTCCATGCGATCAGCCCTCTAGACAATCACTGTGGTCATCCCTGTGGAGAGTAAATTGGACACACCTGAAGACAGTAAAGCTGGTTAGGAGGTTGCTGAACAGACTACGGACCGACCATCAGGACCAAACTAGTAGAAGCCTGGAAGATGAACACTGAGGTATTTAATAAATAGGGGGTGAAAGCGGCCGGTATAAGTAACTAGAGACGGCAGATGGTGGGGTGAGAGAGAGAGAGAGAGAGAGAGAGAGAGAGAGAGAGAGAGAGAGAGAGAGAGAGAGAGAG